>CAXITT010000246.1:951811-1000295 GCA_964033795.1 Lymnaea stagnalis
ATAGATAGATAGATAGATAGATAGATAGATAGATAGATAGATAGATAGATAGATAGATAGATAGATAGATAGATAGATAGATAGATAGATAGATAGATAGATCGATAGATCGATAGATCGATAGATATATAGATAGATAGATAGATACATATCTTATGTTAATAAATACATAATTTGAATCTGTTCTTTCATAAACATAAGAGCTTATTTAAAAAGACTCAAATGGCGTTCATGACAACATAGGGCTTTTAGCATGCTAGACAATCATGGACACAGGCGCCACATAAGTAATCAGTTATCATAAATTAAAAATTAAACTTAAACAAATTGAACTGTTATGATTGATGTCCTAATCGTTCATCCAAATATACAACCAGTTAGCTTAGCTCAGGTATTAACTAAATTGTTATTGATAAAATAATAACTTGTTTGGCCATACAAAACAAGTCTTTATTACTTTTAAATTTTGCGGCTTTTGATGTTGTTGTTGTTTTTTGCATTTAAATACGTATTCGTGTCTCGTCATGTGCTGAAGGAGAGGCTGTTTAGCATTTATTTCATAACCCATTTTAATTTGTATGGGAAAGTATCTTAGATTTTAATACCTTTTTAATATCATTTTAATTCGAAACTTAAGTGTCATTTTTCGCTCCCCTTTATGCCTGATATTTTTCGCTTCTACTGTATTGAATGACTAGTTACTTGCACCCAAGTGCTCACAATGTTGTCAAGAGAAATTCTATATTCAAATATACTTGTCATAAAAGTCTGATGATGTAGTAATAGTAAGACTTTAATTTGTAACATCTAAGGCTACAATGAAAAGTAATGAATGGGCTTTCAACACTATCAAGGAAAGAGAAATAAATGTATATATATATATATAATATATATATATATATATATATATATATATATATATATATATATATGTTTGTGTGTCATGATAATTTTAAAACAAACTATATAAAATGATATATAAATGAAATTAAATTATCACAAAATACGCATGGAAATAACTATTACTTTGACATGTTCTAAATGAAGGAAAGACATATTATTTTAGGTAATTTACAATATTTAATGCATTTTTTTTAAAAATAAATGTTTAGGTAGCTTATTTAAAAAAAATAGTTTAAAAACCCTATATTTAAACGTCCTCTTTAACGGCATTTGTATTTTTAGATTTTCAATGCTTCAGTTTGACATTTACTTTTAAGTTCCTCACAAATAAGTGTGCAAATGATACATCAAATAATAAATCAAATGATACAACGAATGACACATCAAACGATACATAAAATGATACATCAAATGATTCTTCAAATGATAATCAAATCATACACCAAATGATCCTTCAAATGATACATCAAATGATGCATAAAAGACACATCAAATGATATCAAATGATGAATCAAATGATAAATAAAGTGTATACAATGTCCCCCAACAACAACTGAGACTTTCAGCCGATTGAAACTAACAAAAATCATTTAGAATTGAATAACGAAACATAATGATTCGTTTTCTTTCGCTTGATGGTTAACTAGTAGCATGAGCCATTGTGCCGAGTTCAAACATCTTAATTTATTTCTTCCTTCCTCGTATGACCAATGTCCTACCCAATAACCCCACAACCCCCCCTCCCCCCCCCCACACACACACTTTTCATCTGGAAACAAAAACAATTGGGGGCAAACCACATAATTTGATTTCCTTTTGAAAAAAAATGTACGTTGCTCAAAAATTTCAAATATAATATCTTTTAACAATAAACATGTCGGGTTGGCAGACATTGTCACGTTCAAACATTACATACTATTATTAATATCACCGAGAATTTCTAGAATGATATTTATTTTTTTTTTAAATTTAATTCCGAAAAATATATACATTTTTTAAAAAGTATTGTCAAATCTTTTACTGTATCGTGAATCACTTTCCTAGTGTTATTCATTTAAATTAAGTGTACACATGCCAAATTCCTGACATTTATTCACAAAACAGCTTACTACTTTCCTTGACTTATCCAAAGGAGTATTGTTCCTGAGATGTGTTTGACTCATAATCTTATAGCGTCTCGAATGAGCATGACCAATCACCTTATAGTGGCTGAATAAGCCGGCTCAATCACCTTATAGTGGCTGGGCTAAGCATGATACAACATCTTATAAGTTATATCATAATCACAAAACATCCCTTATGGTCACTGGATTAAGCGTAACCCATAACTTTATATGGACTGGAACAAGATTGTCCCATCACATAATAATGGCTGAAATTAGCATTTATATTGTATAGTGGCATTAAAAAGCATAACCATCATCTTATAGTGGATGAAGCAAACAACCTTAAAATGTTTGGAATAAGCTTGAGCCATTAACTTCTGGCAGCTGGAATAAACATGAACCATCAATTTAAAGTGGCTAAGATGAGCATGAACTATCATCTTATAGTAGCTAAGTTAAGAAAGACAAATTATCACCCTATAGAAGCTGGAATAACTGTAACACAACATCTTATAGTAGCCAGTATTAGTATTTCCGATTTTTGTATAGTGTTTTGGGATAAGCATGAAACATCACCTTATAGTGGCTGTTCCAACTCAATCCAATTAACTTATAATGTCTTACATAAGGATGACCCATTGACTCATTGTGGCTGGAATAAACATGACTCATCCCTTTATAGCGGCTGGGATAAGTGTATCCCATCAAGTTATTAAGGCTGGATCTCATAATTGTAATAGTGCTGGGATAATTATGATACATCAATTTCTAAACACGACCCATTTTATTATAGCTGCTGAGGTAACAATGGCATAAAATCTTGTAATTATCAGCAATTAGAATGACACATGACTTTAAAGTGGATGGGATAAGCATGACAAATCACTCCAAAGGGACTGGAATAAGTGTAACCAAACACCTTATAGTGGCTAGAATTATTTTATAGTGGTTGGAATAATCATGATACATCACCTTTCGTTAATTTATTGTGACTAAAATAAGAAATATCCATCACCTTGTTGAGCCAGAAATAGCATAACCAATCAACTTATGGTTGCTTGAAAACCATGTCCCATTAAATATGACCAATCATTTTATAGTGGCTCGAATAAGCATTACCCATAATTTTATAGTGGCTGCTCTTAGACAAACCTATCGCCTTATTGTTGCTGAGCAAAGGAATACCCAATAATATAGTGAGTGGAAATTAACATGAGCCATCAAGTTAGTATGGCTGGATGTCCCATCATTTTATTAGTGCTGGGATAATAATAATAATAATAACGTTTATTTGAAAAACATGCTTCATCCCTAAAAACTCGAAGCATGGTACAAAGTCAACCATATTAAAAAGAGAAAAAATAAAAAATTACCACATTTAAAAAACAGACGCAACAATATAAAACTACATATGAACCTACCAAGTCAATGTCTTTCATCCCTTTTCAACCATAAGCAACACAAGCCACTATACATTAACTGAAAAATGGAGGTAGATAGCTTCACCCAAGAAGGTGTTTGAGAAATATATCTGTTTTTAAATCGGTTTTAACGGACTCCAATGTCTGGCTGTTTATGAGAGCGACTAGAAAGGCGTTCCAAATTGTTGGGCCAGCAAATGTAAAAGTGCGCTTTCCGTAAGTCTCTAGGCAAACACACTGTATCGATATTTGGCCACTATCGGATGAGCGGAGCTGTTTAGTGGGTACATAAGGCGTCATGAGTGCTTTGAGATAAGACGGTGCCCGGTCATGTAAGCAGCGATAGCACAAAGTTGCAATTTCCTACTCTATGCGAGCGCGGACCGGCAGCCAGTGACGCGCTCTCAGAAGTGTTTTTGCATGGTCGAACTTGCGTTTGCGAAGAACAAGGCTCTTTGATACATCGCATTAGAGTGGCCGATATAAGCATTTTACATGACCTTATAGTAGCCGCAATACGCCTTTTATATCACCTTAAAGTGCTGAGATAAGCATGGCACATAACCTTATATCTGCTGAAATAAGCATGCGACTTCACTTTCTTGTTTATTTACAACTCGCACTCGAAGAAAAAGAATTACAATATAACGTTTGGAAGCCAAAGAGACAACCCGTCTATCAATGCAGTGATAGCGATCAGTTGAATGTCGACTGTTTTAAATTAATAATAAAGTCGAATACAACAGAATAATCAAACGCTATTGACAGATACACGTGTTATCATCTTATGTCATAAGTAATCTTTGATACACAATGCACGACCTTAAATATAAGTAGTCTCGTTGTATGCACATTTTTTGAAAAAAAAAACAAACAAACATTGAAATGAAGTGGTTTGCACATAAAATATGACATAAAAACTTCAAATAAAAATAAACCACCCACATATGTCATAAGTAATCTTTGATACACAATGCACGACCTTAAATATAAGTAGTCTCGTTGTATGCACATGTTTTGCAAAAAAAAACAACAAACATTGAAATGCAGTGGTTTGCACATAAAATATGACATAAAAACTTCAAATAAAAATAAACCACCGACAAAGAAACAATCGCTTGGAAAAAACCCAAATGAGCCATTAAAACTGGCCTCATTTATGTTGAAAGAATAATTTAAATATCCAATATATTATTGAAGTTTTTCGTTGTTGACACTCCTCGACATCTGTTTAACACAACATCTAAATCAGTTTATATTATGAAAACACCAAACTTCTAACGTTTTCATAATTGTCAGGCAAATGGATACTATTTAAAGAGTGTTTTTGAAAGGTAGGTAAAACACTCTAAATAGTATATCTAAATGTATACATTAACTTTAGGGTTGTAGCCGCTGATGTCAAGTGATTTTAATCTAAAGATAAAATGTTTCCATATTTTAAAAAAAGTCTTATATGCTGGATAATTTATTTTAATTTAAGAAAAATGTACATTAGGAAGGTGTCGCACTAATATGTAAAAAAACATAAAAAATAATAAAAACAATAAAAATGTCATTAAAATCTTACTTTAACTTTATTTTGAACATTTTTTTCTTTTTAAATGCATGTCCTCATGATTAATAATGCAGATAAACATATGGCTTGCCAAAAAAGTGGTTTTGAGGATATTTTTAAGAATAAATGTGACTTAAATGTTGTATATGTTGTCAGTAGATTGATGTTTTTTTTTCGATATGTTAAAGTGAGAAGTTTGATCATATACAAGGTAGAAGGAAAGAAACACACACACACACACCAATAACACTTCTTCAAATCCTAGAAGACACAAGAGAAAACAAAATATATTTATTTTATTAATTTCTTTCAAATATTCAAATAAAACACAATTTTATTCTTTTAAGACAATTTATGATAAAGTCTGACATTATATAATCCCTTTAGCATTTTTGTTTTGTTTTCACATCTCTTTATTATATGATTTTTTGTAAAGAAGATTTAGCTATTTATGGAAAAACTTCGGTAACGATCAAAAATGCTACTTTAAAGAAACACATACCATGATCCAGGGCGTTTCATAACATATTTTGTTATCATTTAAGAAAACAAAAATAGTGTTAATTAAACCTGGCTTCATTATTCCTCTTCATCAATAATTTTTTTTTCTGCAATACTATATTAAGGATAGCTGTAATTAACCAACATTTTAAAATTATCAATATTAATGGATTCTATTGGTCATATCTCTGATCTATTTCCCCCGGCCCACCCCCCACCCCACAGACAAAAGTCCTTTTATGTTAAGCATATTTTTTGGAAATAATATCAAACTAAAACAAAACTTTTCCTCATGACCATACTTATACTCTCTTCTGTCATGAAGTAAGATGTGATTATTTGTTGCAAAATAATATCAACGCTTGTTGTTTTGTTTTGTTTATTGGCCACCAGCTTCTAACAAAGACCTACCTTTGCCTCTCAGTATTTTGTTTGTGGGGATCAAGTTATGTATATATGTTGTTGTTTTTTAAATAGTTAAGTAAAGGTGACAACAACACTATATGATACACACCTTGAACCAGGTCAATAGATACACCCGTTTGTCTTACAAAATCAACGCTCATAAATGTTTCGGATGATATACCGACTTGCCTGAAAAGTATTAGAAAATTAATTTATTCAAATTTGAAATTTATAACACAATGTTAACTGCAAAGTTGGATAATGAATTATGATAAAATTAATTTAATACAGAGAAGATACCAGAGTTGTTGTTTTTTTTAAACAATATGCCAATTTCCATTTATTTGGAGTTTTAAAATCTGCTACCTGGACAGCTGATTTTCCTAAAAATACTTGTTGATGGGGTCATACTTTTTTAAGGAGACAGCCTCAATTCAATTACACACACTGGTAAAAAACGGATATAAAAAAAGTAACGGAAATTTATTAAACACTCTTCATATTAGTTTAAACTTTAGAAATAGCTCACTATCAAAAATAGTTTTGCATTTCAATTATTGATTATTTTGTATGGAATGCATTAAATAAACTTTTGCAAATAAAGAATATTAATAAAATATTATGTAAATATTGAATTATTTCATAAGGATACTCAAGCTAAGAATGAAACACTTTATTTTGACACAAATGTTGGGTTTTTTTGTTGTTTTTTTTCCGAACTATTTATCTTTTATTTTTTCAATCATTTAAACTTATGTTTTTCTATTATTTGAATGTGAGTGAAATAATGTAAATGTGTTACCTTCAATGGAGAATTACCAAAAATACTTGCTGGCAGTCATTTCAAAAACTGTAAGTTATCATTTTTAAACGCCCGGTAATAAAATATTATACCGAAAAGAAGGCCAAACTATGACGTCACAATGAGGCATAAACAAAAATTTAAGAAAAAATGCTGATACTTTTATATACATGCTTATACAAGAAGTACTTCCGATAATATAAGGAGTTTAGGTTACGGCCATTATTTATTTTGTTTAAATATTGCAATATCATAGATTATAAATACTATTTAAATAATTGAAAATGAGAAAAGAAAATAGTTACAAAGACACAATTTTCAAAATTGGATAAGACTTTTGATTATTTACTTTTATGTCTAACTTTGAAGTTGACATGAAAGGTTCACCTGTCAGTTTCAAAAACTGTTTAAATTAAATATAAGACCGTTGTGCAACAAGAAATGTTCCATCAGATCAGGGTGCAAGAAGAGCAAGTAACCCTAAAAGCAAGGCAGCGGGAAACCAGAATGTTTAGTGCTTTTTTTGCATACAACTTATTTATCGACTTCTTCTATGTTGTATAGCATTCATAAGAATATGCACTTGTTAAAAAATATTTTTTTATTCTATTTTATATTTTAGAAAGTTACCTTCAACAGAGAGTGTGACTGTAAAAGAAAAAGATGTTTGATATTTTAGTTGTGCTTTTTTTTAAAGTTTTTACTAAACAATAAATTAGCATACATATTTTTTCATAAAATATTTATACATATCACCAATATAAATTATAAAAATATTTAAAGATCATACCATTGTGGAATGTTAAATCAAAGAAATATTGAATGTTCTGTCCAGAAAGTTTTGTGACGCCAAAAGAAACATTACGGTCAAAGCCTTTTTTCAAGTTCCTAAACTCAACAATAACTTGCGTGTTGTCACCCACTGCCTTCTTCTCAATGGTGTATTCTGATACAAGTTCGTTGATGCTACGTTCATTAACCTCCAACCTGGAAATAGCGCCTGTTTCATTAACACACATGTAAATGGTTACTGTGTTATTTACCACGTGTAGGGATGTAGCATTCTCCGTGGTGAAACATTTAGGCGATGTTTCGCTAACTGTAGAAAATTTGAAATTTAAAAAAAAAATGATCAAACAAAAAACAAAAAAACAAAAAAACAAAAAAAAGAATTAAAATTTAATAATTATATTTACATATAAGCATATAAAACAGCGTTACCTCATACTATTGTGAATCATGAATTTTGTTTGATGAAAGCAACAACAAAAAAATAATAATAAGCTGACGAATTTAAAGTATAGTTTATACGTAACAAAATATATCATATTTTGTTAGCAATTGTAAGCACAGGCGTCACAGAAGCCAATCACATTTTCGAAAAGCTGACCCATAATGAATTTAAACCTAAACTGCAAGGAAAAGTTAAAATAAAATGAGTAAAACAGAGTATGGTTAAACCTGAAAAATTAAACGCAACAAAACAGCGAAAGTGTCGGCAGAAAGCCTTCGTCAGCGAACAAAACAACAGAAAAAACGGTATAAAAATAAGAAATAGCACTTAGCTTAAAAGTTAAATATTTTCTTAAACTATGTGGTTTAAGAATAAATGTGGTTTTTTTTAATAACTGGAAGATTTTTGTTTGTTGTTTTTTTGTTGTTGTGTTTTTTGTGTTTTTAATAATTTTTTTTTTAAAATGAAGCTCTAACAAAGAAACGGGAACATAGGCGGAAGACTGACCAAAGGGAATTCCTACACAATTGCTAGAATAAACTAATAAGATAATTGGTTTTAAATGAATATAATTATTATAAAATTTTAATTAACAATTTTTTTATTGAAAATTATGGATTTTTTTTTTTAGCTTTTAGCACGACTATTGCAAGACAATATATAAGTGTTAAATATGTTATTTAAAAAAAAATAATTGTCAAATTTAAAAAAAAAAAAACTATCTTTAGCAAAGTGTAAACTAAATCGATATTCAAAACCCATGTTTGTCTTGGAAACAATGAGTACTTTATAATGTTGAGTTAATTCCTGAATAGGTTTGAGAAAATGAAATTTGAATGTTGTTTAGGATTCATTCGATGTGTTAACTAGTTTGTGTTTATCCGATGATATCAAAATTTTATTAAATAGCACTTGTTCATTTATTGATATTTTGTCAATTCCCTCTTTCGCTATTACACATAAGTCAGAAACTGCGCTTTCTTTAGTTACACTTAAATCACTGTTAGTTGTTTTCGTGTCACATGAGGCGAGTTACCCTGACAAAAAATACAACAAGCACTTCAACATAAAGACAACTTAACTTTAAGAACAATCAGTATGATCGTCGATTTTAATGTAATCGATTACATTTTGGTTGTCTTCTTTTATTATTATTCCTATTAATGAAATATTATCTACATTTAACTTTATTTCCAATTAAAGTTGCAACAATTTTATTTAAAAACATGCTCAAGTAATTCGATCATTTAACCATTACTATTGTATACATATATTATGTAGGGTCAACTTCAATTCATTTCAAACAGTTTTGAAATTTGATTACATTTTTTTGGTCGTGGCGAATGACAATGGATCAGCAATTGTTAGTGTTGGGAAAACAAAAACTAAATGACTATAAAAAGTAAAGATATACCTTTCTCAAGTATTTGAAAATTGATCACAAGACTCTGGTCGGCATACTTTTCAAGCTTGATCTTCATTTTGTAAAGCCCAAAGCTAGAGGAAGAAAGTTTCATTATTTGAGGTGTAATTTTTCTGTACTTTGTTGTGGTGTTGTGATCATGAGAGATCGGATATTTCAAACTATGTCTGTCTTGGTTGTCATAGAGCTCAACAGTTATTGCGTCACCTGTTCCCCATACGCAGGATGTGATGTTTACATCATCACCAAGTCTTGCATACTTCACTGATTTGTCCAGTTTTGCATCACACGATATAAGTCGGCCTGTGTGAAAAGGTTATGTGAAGTATTTTGTTTTTAAAAATGAAAAAAAAAAATTGTTAATTAAACAAATTTTAAGAATTTATAAATTGGTTATTTATTTATGTTTTTTTCCCCTAAATTTCAAATAAATGCGTTTAATTATACAAAATACTTAATAGTATTATTTAATTTAAGATTAAATTATGTCAAATTTAGAGTACGTATTATTCGATAATTATTTATACAGAATGCGTTTCGCATTACACAATTTGAGTATACATTTGGCCAGACATTTCATTTAAAAAAAAATTAATTTATATTAATATTTTGAAAGCAGATATAATATACTATCGACCCTTGCTGAATAAACTTTATACTTACAGTCATCTCTAAAAACATTCAATGTTTTAGCTTCTCCCATTTTGTGAAGGTAAGTCGCGAAACATTCGTATTGACCAGCCATATTGGAGCATTTCTCATGCTTTAACTCAAAACTTCCATAGAGAAATGTTTCCCTTTTTGGGTTAAACTTTTTAACCAGAATTGTAGAGGAAGGATGTTTTCTGTTTATCACCACACTGCTTGGTTTTTCTGACACATTGCAGCCCAAAGTTAAACTATGCAGGTTTGTGTTTGCAGCTTCATTTATACCTAAAAATGTAATGACAGCTTGGGCTGTGAAAAGACGAAATTCAATGGTAACATTATATTTTAACTATATTTGTTATATTATATCTACAAAAAATTTAGAAGATGTATACATCGTGTATAAAAACAAAGTCAACTCTTCCAAATATAATTTAGAGCCCTTCCATGACCATCTCATTGCAAGTCTTAAATTGATAGTTAAGAAAAATAATATAATTTGGCATATTAACATGGTATTCATTTTCAAGTAACTGATACTATAAAAAGGAAATAAGTGTAATACTTCTGATTGTAAATTTACACAATGTCAATTTGTCAGTTTTATTTAACAGGTTCTTATCAGATTTCCATATCACAATACAAAAGAAAAGGTATATTTAAACGAAATATGTACTAAAACTATAGGAAGCCTAAACAAAATTCTAATTTTTAACTGTGGTGGCATGCCATATTTCTTTTTCACAGCCCGCGAGATGAGTGGTTATATATATACATATATTGACACTGGGTAAATTCTCAAAATTTAGCGACAACATTGTATCAAAGGTATGGATGTAAAGGAATGGTACACATCTATGGAGCAAAACGCTGAGCTTTAGAAGTGGCATTTATAAAATCTTTAAACTAAAATATGTGAGAAATAAGAGTCTTAAGTGGGAAAGCGCGGAGCATAAGAGAGAAATGTTGTGTTCGTAAGATCAAATTCCAATTGAAAAGCACTCTAAGAAATTGAAACAATGGTACAGTCGAACCAATTTATCTCGACCGCGATTAACTGTCTAACCCTTTCATGTTGACGTTTTGGAATTGGAACTGTCACATGTTCTATTTGTCTTAGGATTTTTTCCCCTGTAATGTCGATTCTTTTATGTCGCAGAACCCATCTATCTCGAACACAAAAGTCAGCAAAATTTACGACTTAACCTCGGTTATCTCGATCCCCATGACCTATCTCCAACTTTTGAAAATTATTTACAACAGAAACGTACCTACGCCAAACTGTAGTATTTGATGTGAAATGGCAATATCATTGTCCTAGCAATTAACTTGACACAGCAAGAAGCGAGTGGCGTGAGTTCGCAAAACAAAACAGATGAGACGTAGTACCATTTCTATTTATAGCGAACACGCTTGTCATTCTTACACGTTTTCGACTTTTACTTTCATTAATTTTAAAAACTAGAATCCGTATTTGACTATAACGAACTTGCGAATTCGGATTGATTGAAAATAAAAACTCGTCAATACGGAGCTGAAAACTTTTTAGCCTAACGAATCTGAAATTCCGGAATAATCCGAAAACTTGCATCCCACCTATGCCTTTTGCTGTTACCAAAAAGATATTTACATTTTTATAGCATGCCGATCGCTTCATCAAACAAACCAGAGTAATGCAGTTGTGTAAGAAAAAAAACAACAACAAAAAAACAACAACTTCATAAACACGTGCTTGTACACTGTTATTTATAAACACACATTTCAAAATTAAGCCCCAGTTAAAATATTGCCGCCATATTTGGTTTTCGGTTATCTTGACACTTTCCGGTAAAACCCGAGGCTTTCGATATAACCTGGTTCGACTGTACTTGCTAATTACGCGACCAGGTGAAGATGACCATTTGGACAAATAAAAATCAATTATCGATTCAAGCAGTATTGCTAGTGCATCGCACAAAATATTTTGCTAAGTTGCTGTCGCTTATGTTGGACCGCCAAGTTAGATAGTACAGGCAGACACAGAAGTAAAAAACTAAAGGACAAGTGTGAGGTAAGCAGCCGAGGGGGGGAGGGGAGGGGGTCTGAAATAAACAATACGTTTATTGAAATAGAGATGGACAGAGTTTGTGAGTTAACATACATTAGGTACGTCATGGCTTACAGCAGTTTAAAATCAGAGCGAGAGAGTAT
This sequence comes from Lymnaea stagnalis, assembly GCA_964033795.1. NCBI lineage: Eukaryota > Metazoa > Mollusca > Gastropoda > Lymnaeidae > Lymnaea > Lymnaea stagnalis. Next base: position 964,003 of record CAXITT010000246.1, read on the forward strand.
TTATATGTTTAAAAATATTGCAAAGAAAAACCTTAATATGTGTCGACTCAGTCAAGTACTACCGTATAACTACGTAAAGAAAATAATGTAGTTATTAATGTGCATTGTCAAGCAAATATTTTACGGAAAGTTTGCTATCATTTTAGAATTAACCTGCATTTACTTGAAATCAGCTTCTAGGTTAGTGGAATGAAAAATAAATATATTTTTCAATAAAGAATTTATTTTAAAAAATGGAGCTTAAGTATCATTTTTACATAAAGTTGATCTAAAAAAAGCTCTTATATATTAAACATACACTTTCGGGTTAGCCAAACTTTAGAACCTGTAGACAGATTGAGTGCATGGACAGTGTGCTCCGCAGACAAGCAAAGTGTTAACATTATTGAAGACTTGTATTATATGTATTTATTTTATTTTGTTGGAGATAAAACATATTAAAATCATAACAAATGTGTGCAAGTACAACTCAGGAAAACCCAATAAAGCTCAGTACATACCAATATAGTATGCACTAAGTGTTTTTCAAGGAAATCAATCGACTAATATTAGACTGGTACATATCCTCATGGTAAATGAAGATATATACAAGTAATGGTTTGCTTCAGGTCCTACCTAGATGGAAATAATACAAAAGTTGAAACAGGAAAATCAAGTACTGTTGAAGTTGGCAACAGGGAATAGGTCTATTCAGACGAAATTCGCGAGTTTCTAAATAATGAAGATACCTTCACTGGCTATTATGCTAGATAGCTGACTTTTCATTTGGCACGCAAACAATGTACCGAAAAAAAATCAAGCACTGTAACACACGTATTTGTAACTCACGTTTAACTATTGTCACACCGATCCTTTTCATAACGGCCACGAAATCATTTGAGGACTCATTACTGAAGCTGCTTTCATCTTGTATCTCTATCCATCCCATGATTCACTCTCTTCCTGTTATTTCTATTTTAACAAAAAACAACAACTATTCCACGAAAAAAAATTGATATCTGATTATTAGATATGTGACAAGCACACATTTTCCTGGCAAACTAAACCCCGGAACTCCAGAGAATGTAATCAACACTTGTAAAACAAAGAGACACACCATACGACTTAAATCAATTAAACGTGGAAAAGGTTTATTGGTTTATAATGGAACAGTTTGATCCATCAAAATGTGTGAGCAGACAAAGATTAAAGTTATAGTTTGATTAAAGTAGTGAGCCAGGAGAGACATTCAAGGAAATAACAGAACGAATAAGACAAGAGACACCAAGATGTTAATTTTCTGGCATAAAAAAGTCCCCTGGATGAAGCTCTCAGGACCAGTTTATGTGTTCTTTGAAGAACGATAGAGATATAAAGTATTGTTTAAAAGGAAGGATACTAAATTTAACTTATAAAACATTGGAAATAGAGGAGGAAACAGAAGAGGCAGCTAATTGTAAAAAAGAAATTGTCCATGAAGAAATCCCTGTAGATAATGTTCATACCAAAAACAAAAAACAAAAATAACTTCAGACAGTAGAACAATTTTCTAAATATCCGGGACAAGATTTTCTGGTCTGAACTTGTGGAATATGTGTAGGAAAAGGTATTAAGGGCAATGCCTGCAGGTATAAAGACATGATATGCCACTGTTGCCATAAGAAAGGACTAGGTAACATAGAGATTACCCCAAGACAGAAACCTAGTTACCTAAAAATAATAAGAAAAGAAAAACAAATGAAAACTTTCCGACAAATTATTTAGGAACTAAGTTTAGAAGGAAAAAGATTTACACTTGAAATTGACACAGGAACTGGGGAAAAGCTTATGTCCACATCTGTCTGGCGAAAGCTGTGATAGCCAACAATGAGTCCAGTATCTGTTAAGTATGATTCAGCTTCAGGTGACCAACTTTATTGTTTTTGTAACAGTGAAGATAAATGCTGATGCAGGGAACATATCTACAAATATGTCAATCGTCGTAGTAAAAGATCACAACTTAAATTTTTTTGGCAGAACCATTAAAAAGTAATTAGCAATCAAAAATCATTGAATAAAGTTTGTGAGCAAATCTGAATAGCATTACCTAAACTTTTTGCTTCAGGCCTTGGACTATTGAAAGACTTTGAGCTAGAGATAAATTTCATGCCCAAAGCAGAGCCAATTTATATGAAACCTAGAAATATTCTTTTCGCAATATAGGCAGAGCTGGAATAAGCTTATGACGCTGGCATATCCTCAATACAGTTCAATCAATTGGGCAACTACGTAGTTCTAGTAAGAAAGAAATCTATCTCTGGAGAAAATTCACAAATTTTGGTCTGTGCTGACTATGTGAAAAGGGTAAAATCAACAGTTAGGAATACCCATGTACCCGATGCAATTACCGCAATACCTTATGAGAAAGTTGGCAGGTGGACATTATTTCTCAAAAACAGACCTAGCTGATGCTTATAACCAGATCAAGCTGGAAAAAGAAATTCAAGAGCAATAAGCATTTTAAGATAAAAGTGTACTTCTGCAATCACGTTTACCATTAGGTATTACCTCAGCCCTAGCATATTTCAAAGAAACCATGGTAAACTTAAGTACGATTTTCCTGGAGTAGCATGGACGACTTTCTAGTAAGCGGAAAGATTGAGGAAAACAATTTAAACAACTTTGATAGTTATTATAAATATTAAATGAAATGGCTTAAAGTGCAAGACGGCAATTGCATTTTTGCCCAGCAATCAATTGAATATTTAGGGCAAAAATTATCAAGCAACTGCATATCAAAAGGAGCAAAATAGATACAATTATATCCATGCCAGCTCCCACAGATGTGTTTCCAGTCCACGGTCATTTCTTTGTGAAGTGCATTTTTACAACAAGTTCTTAACTGTACTCGCTACACTGTATCATTTAACTAAAAAGAACGGATCATTAAACTGGAAAACAGAAAGAGAAGCTTTTAGGAAAGTCAAGCAATTTCTCTCTTCTGATACAGTTCTATCTCCTTATGATCCAACGCTGGACATATAGCCCGTGATGCCTCTAATAGTGTCATAGGAAGTTTTCTGTACCACAAATATACTGATGACAGTGAACGCCCTATTGCTAACATTTCAAAAACTCTCACTGTGGAACAACGCACTTATAGCAAGCTTCAGAAGGAACCACAGTAAAGTATTTTTGGACTATCAATGTTTCATCAATATCTGTATAGAAGAAAGTTTGATTTGGTTATCTACCATAAACCATTGATGGTTATCTACCATAAACTATTGATAAGCATATTTGGTACACAACTGGCTGCGAATCGTGTAGCCAGGTGTGCTCTCAAAAAGATGGCGGTATAATAATACACAAAAGGAAGGAATCTCAGTGTGTAGGCGCTTCAGGAAAGCAAGGGAGATAGTTAAAAATGATTATTGGAAATTGGCTTCGGCGCAAGAAAATTCGAATTTTTTATTAATTTTAATTGTTTTGGGGTTTTTGTTCAGGATTAGAATTGATGCTGTTATCAAAGTATTTCTGTTCCTAAATACAACTACAACATAGATCTACTGTTAGGCTGAATAGGAAGAAGTCATCTTGTTCGGAAACAGCCGGAAGTCTCTCTACTCAGCTCTCACCTGTGGTTCCAAGAAGCTGTAACATGCACAGCGACCACAACCCAGACAACGATTACAGGTTGATGGTAGCCGAAAGGCATAGAACTTTCGGAAAAAGAGGGTGGCCCCCATGGCATGTAAAGACTGAATCCAGCAAATTGTGCTGAAGAACCACTACTTGGTCAACTGACAAGAGGCGGAGACAGCACTGTGGTATGAATCGCTGAGAGCATGGCCAGACACGTAGAACGCCATGGTCATTCACTGGGTGGCCGAATGGTCTAAACTGAGCAAACCTCAATTCCAGCCAAAGGCCGGTCAAGCAAAAAACATCACCCCGGGTGGATGAGACCCGTTAACCTTTATCGCCAACTCATCTAAGAGAAGGAAACTCTGAATTCAAACCCGGAGTTGGAGTCCCGTAAGGCGCATACAATGACATTTCCTGCAACAGTACCCACCCCTGGTCGTCTTGACATAGATTCTTGCCACTGGACTTGGTGGGCCCGGATGAGAGAGTGAGGTTGACTTTAAACAAATGTCACTAGTGCAAGTCATCAGTCACCGACGACTCGATGGTCAGCGTCGATCCTCAACGGACGAACAACAACAGCTCTCACCTTGATTCAATATGACACAACTATTGAACTTTGTAAGTCGACTAAACGTTGTAATGCGGGTGCTCTTAGTCGAAAACCCCCAGAGACTGGTGACACTTTTAGTTTTTAAGAATGTGAAGCAGACATAAATTATGTTTGTATGATCAAACAAATCAGTCTACATATCAGACCAATAGACCCAGGAGTCCATGCTAAAGATTTAATTAAAGAGTCTAATCTTTCTAAAGCAATTACCTATTTTTGAGAGGTCTGGCCATCATCTAAAAACAATGGAAACTTGAACAAAAATGCATCAAATAAAGCAGCTTTTAAAAATATTCAAGTCTCACCCTGAAATGAGTCGATTTGTCTGTGTTATGGTTCAAGAATTGTTGTACCCAAAATACTACAAACTATTCGTCTAGAAATGCCGCATGAAACGGTTAGTCAGATCAATTTTATACTGGCTAGTGCTTAATGCTCAAATCACAGTGATATGTTTAACATAGCAGGCATGTGCAGAATACGACGCCAGAGACCTTAACAATGCAAGTATCCACCTTTGGATGCTGCCAGAAAAACCATGGGGTCGAGTGCATATCGACCATGCCATTAATTTTAAGGGATCACATTGGCTGCTGTTGATAGATGCGTATTTAATGCTATTTCCTTTATCTCTGAAGAATTTCAGCAGTGGTGCAAAGTATGAGGTATTGTACATCTCACTGATTCTCCCTATAATCACGCTACGAATGGAGCTGCTGAGCGACAGATTCAAAGTTTCAAGAGTTCACTCGGTAAGCTTTCATTACCTTTAAAAGAATCTTTAAAAGTCGATCTGCGTCATTATTGTAAGACACCCCTTGCTAGTTGATTATCACCTAGCCAGGTGCTGAACAATGGGCAAAAAAAAACCCACACTTATTGATGCTCTAGTTCCCTCTCCCGCTCATCGGACAGAGGAACAACATCTTAAAGAAATAGCCGTCGGTAATGGGACAAATAGACGTCTTAGGAAATCATTTAACCAGGGAGACCTATGTTTTGTTTGAAAAATGGAACAACAACGGACTATAACCCAAGATGGACTCGTGGTACAATCACCCAAGTTATTAGTTTACTTCTTTTTAACGTAAAACTTTATCCGAAAGAACAATATGGAAGAGACATTTAGACCACCTTCACCCAAGCTACGAAGCTAAAGAAGATTCAAAACCAGGTTTTATATACTGACAGCCATTTATTACGCAATGTCTCAGACAGCCCTTTGTCATCAACGGTAAACATATTCAGCACCTTCAAGTCCTCCAAAGAAGAAGATTAACCCTTGAAATACAAGACCTTCAGACTATGTCATACCCAAAAGATCTCAAAGACAATGTCGAGCGCCATTGTTACTGGACTTGTAATTGTTCGGGGAGGTGATATAGTGGACCAGCGGAGAATACCGTCTGACTAGCATACCAGGTAAAGCGGCGCGCACGCACAGAGCCTGTAGACAGAGAGAGAGTGCATGGACAGCGTGTTCCGGAGACAAGCATAGAGTCAACATTATTGAGAACTTGTATTATGTACAATTTGATGTTAATGTTTATTGCTGGAAATAAAAACATATGAATTATATACGTAAGATCATTACAATTTGAAATAATAAAAGTACCTTGTACTGTCGTTCTGAATTGTGAATTTCAAAAGACAGTATACGATTTACGCAAATGATACTTCAAACAAAAAGAAAACGTGTCTTAAGAATTCTCCCTTTTGGTAGAAATGGATCAAATTCTGTCAAGGAGCAAGCAAAGATTTTATCTTAGTGAACAGACTGACAGATTTCTTAAAAATAAAAAAATATAATTTTTGGTGAAGGAAAAATGAAAGGAGTAATAGCGACATGTCTGATCAGATTCGGTTAAGATGTATTCACAGCATTTCCGTATAAGCTGTATATTTCATCTAGTAAATACAAAATATAATATATTAATACATATACGTACATACATTTAAGAAAGAGAAGAAACATTTCTAAAATATAACAATACTTCTATAATATATGCATTATTAAATACATGGTAGTTATCATATTAACAGCTTAATTGGATTAATAATAACTTGTTAGTTAAACAACAAAACAACTTAGACAAAGAAGGTAGCTGTGCAATCAATTGTTGTTTGATGTATAAACGTTCACAATAAAGGGCCATTTTAAATGTTGTTGCAGTCCAGGGGTGATTCTCATCAATTATGATTTAACACTAGCATACTTTTACTTATGAGGCCCCTTTATGAATGTCATTGTCAAACATGAATCTTAAAAAATAAAATAAGAAATTAGTCGAAGCAATCACAAACCTGACTTTTGTTCTTATTGCCGAGGAGCATAATAGTCGGACAGCTAAAAATCGCCACATTGTTCGCCCATGATAAGTGTAGAGACCATTTTCTGAAGATTTTTTTTTTGATCTGGTGACTTAATAATTGCATGTATAAACAATTATATTCCCCAACTCATTTTTTTCCCCCCTTTTTATATATCTTTTTATGTCTGTGCCGATGTAAGACATATATCTTTATCTACACATTTTGTTTGCCTTTCATTAAAACGTTCGCTAATTTTAAAACAAAATGTTACATATATGTCTTAGTATTATTGTTACTTACCTGGAAACAGTTCCAAATAGAGTGCAACGACAGACAAAAAGAATATGTTCATTTTCTTAATGAAAATTTTTTTCTTGAATCCCAACATATCGATTATTTTCATGTGTGTTGCTGATCAATATTTAAGTAAAAGCATTATTTCTGTGAATAATATAAAACAGAATAAAATGAGTTTTCTTTAAATCTTTATGTGGACGGAAAAATATAATATTTTTCGTTTTTATATTAATTTTAAAAAATCGTTACTGTTTTATTTGTTCTTAAAGAATAAAAAAAATCTGAACACAAAATGCATGCATCGTATTCATACGTCCGTCCCACTTAACATTGAAGTGACTAATATATCCATGTAAATGCAAAACGAAACTCTGAGCTATCAATTTCAAAGGGAATTTTGCTCAAGTGGGTTTTTTTTATATTCGTCTTACATTCACGCTTAATTTTCAAGGATTCTCCCGACGTTCAGACAACATCTTTTCTTTATAATTGTTATTTCTTTTTAAATGTTGATTTAGAAAATTTAAGTTTTGCGGATAAGGAAAAAAAATAAAAAATTTAAATGTTAAATGACAAGAATAAATACATGTTTAAAAAAAAAAACTGATCACGCTTCAATCGCACTTTAAACACCCCTCAGCTAACCCTAACCAACAACTAACCACATCCTAACCCCCAATTACCACTCCTTAACCTCCCTTATCCTTACCTTAACCACCCATTAACTTCCTCTAACCTCACATTAACCACGTCTAAGCCACACTTTCCTAACCTAAACAAGCAATTAACAACATCTTAACCACGCCTTAACCCCGCCTTAAACATGCCATAACCACGCCTAAACCACCATTTCCTAACCATAACCATTAAATAACAACATCTTAACCACACCTTAAACACGCCTTAGCAACCCTTAACTCCAGCTTGAAACTGAGCAGATTCGGAGCTGATATAATTTTTTCCAGAGTGGAGCTTGGCCAAAAAGTTCTGATTTATGTCCCTTTTTTAAGTTTAAGAACATAATTCATGTAATAAATAATTGTCTAGAGTGTTTTCTTTATTTCTTTTTTTCACTCAATTTATCAGACACGTAAATCATTTTAACGTACAAGGTCGAAATTTTGGATAGAGTGTTCTTAATAGGAACGAATTATTATTTAAAAGAAAAAAATGTAAATCAGAGCAAAGCCTGGCAAAGGTGCAGACTGTAAATCATTTTAATATTATCATATCATTAATATACTGACCAAGATTATTTACTGTTGATACCATAACAGCCTACTAAAGACTTAGTTAATGATGTGTAAAATAAATATTCAGTACACTGTTACATACAATGTTAATGGTAAACGATGTTATATCGATTCCGCTGAAAGTATAATCCGCAAGAGAAGTGTATCATGGTTTCATTGACTCTTTTAAAATTATTCTCTTTGTATGTCTCATTCTTTTATAACTTGTAGAATGATATTTGAAAAAAAAAATCCTTTTCTTTTGTTCCTTTGAGATAAAGACGTTTGATACTAGTTGAGCGTGCTCTTTAGTTCATGAATGAAATGGCGAAACGAGTTATGTGGAAGCTTGAAATAAGATAACAGGACAAAAAACAAGGACGTTTCGGCATAAAGCCTTCCTCAGCCAACAATAGAAATGAAAATATATCTCTTTAGTTCAGTGGTGTTTAACATTTTTCAACCATTTGACTAAACAAAAACAAAAAATATTTTTTTTTTCATGAAGCCACGGAACGGCAAATTGAAAATATATTTTTTCTTTCATATTTTAAGGGTCAACCATAATGACACCATGCCTGTAGTAAATCTTAAAAGGAGAGGGATGTTACATAATTAGAAAAATAAAAAGCGATGCAATTTGACAAAATAAAAGGTTATTAAGTTTCAATGTCGCATCCATCGATATTTATTATTGCCATCTGTATATGTTTGTGTTTCATAAGTTTCTTCAGCTTTGTCGTTTTGAAATGTCGTTCCCACTGGCCCATATCTATGTCTTGTTCATATCGAAATGAATTAAACATAGGTTTTTGATAATTAATACATTAATGATAACTTGATTATACGTAAATTCTATCTCTAGTACTTTTTAAATGTCATTTGCATGCGAACATTTAATTTAGCGGAGTTTTTTATTAATTGTTTCCGTTGTATAAGTATCTAGTTTCAAAAAGTAAAATGAAATAAAAACACTATGTTTTTATACTAGTTCATAAAAACAGTCGCTTGGCCATGTTAAGTGTCACTCAAGGCCGGTCTAGCAATGTGCCTCCGCCCCATCTTAGCCCTCCCAATTTTCCTGCAAAAATAATAACTAGTCACTACCGAAAGCACAGAACCAACGGACAGCTTGGGAGGACATACCGTTAAAAACACTTCCTTTGTTCTTGTAACAATACATGTACAATCAGACATCACTGTAGCCCAACAGCTGCTTACATAAATATATAATGTTTTTTGTTTTGTTTTACTCCTTTTATTTAATGTTGGGATGATTACTCAAAAACATCTTTAACTAACACTTTAAATTTCATTTCAACAATTCTCTTCAAGTTAACATTTTCCTTTACTTTTGATTAAAACGAATCATGAACAGATGTTTAATTACGCAATATAAATTAAATGTATTATTAGTGATGTACTAACACGACCTAGATAAGACAGAGAGAGAGAGAGAGAGGAAACGATCATCGGACTTTCATAAGAGACTACTCAACATTTTATGACTGTAGTCGAAATTGATGTCAATGGGGTGGCAAGTTTATAGGTCGAGTGGAAACATCGCACTGATGATTTTTATTGAAATTATTGAATTAATTAAATCAAAATCAAGTTTGCCAATTCTCTTTATTTATTTTATTTGCATTATCCAATTACCGTTGATGGGCCTGAAGCTAATGGGGTATTTGGGGGTACTGATGGATCTTAATCTCATAATGAATCTCTTCTACTGATAGATCTAATCCTACTTGTGGATTCGAATTGAGGCTATTTATAGATCTGAAGCAGTTGTTTGGATACATAATGTCACTTCAACATTGTTCCACAAATTAGCGAATTTACAGGTCACGAAAGTTCAGAAAAAAACGTACGGAGGGACAAGACGAAGGGCAAAACGCACCTTAACTTTAAAAAGATACCAACACAAGATATTTATAAAATAAAGCACACAGCAATAAACATGCATGCCATTGTGTTATATGTCAGGTTGATCCTTTTTATTTGTATTGCACGCCATTTCACACCAGACTTTCCGAAAGGAGTCATCAAAAGAAAAGAAAAAGCAAAATAGGCTTTGGATTAAAAAATTTAGGTAGTTATTACAAATAATCATTGCAAAATTAAAACATTTTTTTCAGCTAAGATGGGAATAAAACGTGCTAAATAAAGATACACTACTATTCTTGAAGAAGCTCTCAAAAAAGAAACACATAGACTTCCTTGAACAATATAAACATTTCACGGGATATAAAGTTTAGAGCTCTATTATTTTTGAATCAATTGTTGAGACCCTTTTTTCCGAGTTACCTTGTCATCATTGAGCAGAGAACAACCTAATTATCATGGAGTAGTGTCGTCGATTGACCTTTGTTTTCTAAGATGAAGAAGAAAGTCCAATTCAGAAAAGATGGAGTCCTTAATGACACGGAGTAATTTTTAGATGTGGTAAATCAAAATAGAGCATATACTTTTTCTCAACTTTGCCGAATGTCTAAAAATACAGATTAGCAACAGTTTATGTTACTTGGTCTACTATCTCCTGCAAAAAAACAAAGCTAGGAGTTAAATTCAGTCAAAGCTATGTGAAGTTTTTTTACAAATAAAAGCAACTTTTTACATTTTCAAACAAATGTTGCAGTTATTTCACTATGTCAAACTAAATTATCAAGATATTCACAACATAAAAAGTGTACGTGATTTCTTCATGCAGTCAAAAAGGATGATAAAATCTGACCACATCAACCCAGTTCTCCGAGATCTTCATTGGTTTCCTGTGAGTGAGCGCATTAACTTCAAAAATCTGTCCCTTCCGTACAGCTGTATAGATGGTTCAGCATCGAATATCTCAAGGAACTGATTTATAGACATGTACACCTGAAGAGCCTGCGGTCTTCAAAACAGTACTTACTGAGTGTTCCTAGAGTGGATGAACACAGAAACAAGTCTTACGGAGTGCGTTCTTTTGAAGCGAAAGGGCCAAAATTATGGAAAAATGTGCCTCAATCTTTGCGGGGAATTGTAAATGATAAAAAATAATTTAAGAAACAATTAAAAACTTTTTGTTTCAATAGATTTCGGAGAACCAGAGCGCAGTGAGCATGCTAAAGTGGCATGGATACCAGCGCGATATAAATATCAAATCAAAATCTAAAACAAAACATTGGTGATAACTTCTTTCAGACAATGTCTCTGGAGCGGCGTTTCAGATGTTCGTGAGGGCAATTACAGTAGGAAGATGCGTAGCTAAAGTGAGCATAGGGTACATATGTCCCCAGAAGCAAGACTAGCGAGAGCATTTAATGGACTTATATTGTCTTAATGGATGCAAATAATGGGTTTCAAAATTTAGAGGCTGAGAGTAAAAGGGAATCTTGTCCCCTGGAACCAAACATTAACCCAAGTACCGTAGAAAGGGGTGTGGTGAGGCGAATAGTTGGTCTGCCTAGTTGTCCTATTTCTCTTTATATTGAGTGGTAGCATTTTTCGGACAGGTACAGAGTTAATATCGTGAAAAGTAAGGAGGTACAATGTTAACCCGCCTCTGGTGGCACTAACACTAGGCATACCCCTCACTCCGGATGTATGGCTGATAGAAATCCTGCTTGTATAAAGAGCTCTTTAGTTTAAACTTCGTATTTTAAGCAATCAATTAAGTATGTATATGCAATTATATAAAACCACAAATAGACAGGGGTCCTTGCTCGCTGACGAATGTTTTCTGCCGACACGTTCTTTGTTTTGTTGCGTTCCTTTTTTCAGGTTTAACCCTACTTTGTTTTAGTCATTTTATATTCTGCCATTTAATACTCAGAATACTCCACATACGTTTAACGTTGAAGCTGGAGATGTCCAGTTATAACTAGCGTATCTAACTACCATAAGCGTACTGACCAACCATGCCTGGTAAAAGTTTTCTTTTAGCCAGTTTAGTATATCAAGCATTTTATACGAGTAATAAAACCAATCACACATCGATACAACTTAACATAATACACGTGGCTGGTATTTACTGGTTTTCAATAAAACAGGTTTCTGTCATTGTTTGTGCAATTACTTTTATGGGTTGCATTTCTTTCGATTACTCTCACTTTAATTTGTGACTGATGACTCATGTAGAGGGGGGGGGTAGTTTTTTTAACAAGAATATTTCTTGGGGGAAAAAAATTAAAAAGCAACAACTTCCAGAAACGATGGGATTCATATTCATCCCAACAAAAAACAAAAATAAATTTGACCATATTTTTATTCAATGACAGAGTAGAGTGCATCTTGGTCTTCGTCATCCATCGGTGTTCTGTTAGCTTGTTGGAATATAGATGTCATACTGTCATAGTCGTGCACACTTCTCCTGTTGGTTTCAGTAGCCGTGTTGGCCGTATCATAAGAATGGGCCGCTTCATACTGTCGTTTTCGCACTGCTTTTTCTGGTAAAACATGCAGGCAACAAGTTAAAATCGATTAAAAATTGTGTGGATTATTTACTTTAACACACATATTTGTGTTTATGATTAGAAAAAAAACAGAAAACTATTTCAAATAATAGCATTTCCTCTTTTACAAAATTAAGAAATTCTTTTAAAATAGCCATGTTATTTCTACATTTAGTGTCTTTTTTCTTATTATAATAATTAAATGTATTGTAATTTTATTTTAACTTTAATACAGTTATTACATTCTGTTTGCGTTTTACTCCAATGTTTTAAATGTGTTGTGGTATGATTGGATCTTTAAATAAAGTCATTTTTAAAGGATGAACAGGGATGGAGAGTACAAACAGGAATTCTTTCAAGCATCTCTCCGGGGGGGGGGGGGGGGGAGAGATTATCGCCACACCGGGGAAAGTGAAGCCCCCCCCCCCCCCCCCCCAGCAAAATGAGTATAACAATGAGAAAGGGACTTTATTTTTTTTTTCGGCAAACCGTTAGGATGTATGTTTAAATAATTCATTGTTGTAGTTTATCCATTTTTACAATGCTTTTTCAACTGTCCTACACAACACAGTCAGATTAATTTATTAGTTGCAGATGGAGTCTATTGCTAGAGCTGTCCATCAGTATGATAGATCAGTTTGGTGCTAGTATTAGTAATCGTGGAGCGCTAAGTAGTTCCAAACTGAAATAGTCAACGCGACTGTGATTTTTTTCATTCCATTCTCTGTCTCTCAATCTCTCTACCCATTCCCAACAACACCCCACTAACTATATATTATATTTCATAAAGGTAGGTCGGGACGTTTCCTTACTTCTCCTCGCAGTGGACTTACTTCTCCTCTTTTCTTTCACTCTTCCCAACAACTGGAAATCAAAGCATGAAAAAGAAAGCAGTATTTACGTCTGAGTGGAAAAAAAAAGAGAGGCAGGCCAAAACCCCTATATGGGCCATAGCGCCACATGGATGGATGATCCTAAAACGTAGTTTCCTTACTTGTGAACACCAAAAAGACATTCAAACCTCCGAAAATCAAAACTCCTAAAAACAAAACCATCCCAATGCCAAGTAATGCTGGTATGACTATGACAAACGTGCTCTGAAATCGTGTTTGAACTTCTGAAAAGATATTAAAAGAAAAACATCACACAATAGTCATATGAAAAACGAAAGAAACCGCGATTCAACGTTCCGCTCTAAAACGCTATATCGCGTTCGTTGCATGGTTAAACGTGTGACAAACTGTATATAAATATGTATATACATATACAGCATTCGTATTGGTTAACACTGTAAGCACAATAGTCATATAATTCAATCAATGTTAAAAATGCTTACACTAATAATGAATTTGAAACTAAAAAAACAAAAAAAGACAATTAAAAATATTTTCTAAAACGATATGTTCAAAGAAACAATGGGCTTGTTGGATAACTAGCAATACGTCTGTGTTTATTTTTAATGAGGATCTGAACAAAAAACTGTTAACAGAAGCAGACGACCGACAAATATAATATGGTATTCTGTGGGTTCTGTGGCTGGTTGTCGTGAAAGTTCATATCGCATCCTACAATATAAACACCAGCCAATCTGTTACGATGATGTAGCAAATCTGGGAATTCCATATGAAACACAGCATCAGTAAATTTATTTTTCCTGCTAGGGCAGATGCGATAAATGGACATAAAATTAACACTCTGCTGGGGCACCGACAAGGTAAGATAAGACGCTTCGAACGATATGTGAGCAAAGGGAAGCTCTGTGAAAAGGATAGATAACGGGACGTGTCTTTATCGATAAAAGCAAGTCTACCTCCAAAAGTTGCACGAGGAATTTATCGGGCAGAATAACCAGAAGGAGCGAGATCGACGCACTATCCTTCATTGCCAGTCTTTTGAAACCAGGTCTTCTTGATTAACAGGAGGCTGCGAATAATCGTACACTCGCACCAAAATTGGGAGGGACAAACGTAGCTCGATCAAAGCAGCGATCCATGGTGGATAATAAATATAAAAAAATACAGAAAATCAGTCAAACACACATTAAAAGTCAATGTGATCAAGAGCTCGAACCTATGCGTGACTGCAAGGCGTAGTCTCGTTCTCAATTAATGTCTTGAATTAAATTTTTATAATTATACGAATATTACTGAACACTTTTCTGTTTTTTTAAAAAAAACAATTTCGATACACATATATTTGTAAGGCAGCCATCTGGATGCACGAATTATGCTTCCCAATAACCTTTGTAATATATTCATATAAAAAAGGTATACATATATATTATATAGAGAGAAAGAGGTCGAGAAAGGGGGACTTTAGCGTATTTTATTGTGTACGTTCAAATTTATGTCTTTACTTCTTCTTACAAACAAATGTTACTTTAGTTGGATGTTTAATGTAAAGGCTAATAAAAATGGATTCGCAATTGTTGATGTTAGGAAGCTGTAACTTAGTAACCTGAATAAAGATATACCTTTCTCAAATAGTTGAAAATTGATCACCATACTCTTGTTTGTATACTTATCAGGCCTGACCTTGATTTTGTAAGACCCAAAGCTAGAGGACGAAAGTTTAATTTTTTGAACTGTAATATTTCTGTACTTTGTAGTCGTGTTGTGGTGAATAGAGATTGAATATTTTAAACTGTGTCTGTCTTGGGTGTCATAGAGCTGGACATCTACTTCTTTAGATCTTCCCCATACGCAGGTTGTGAGGTATACATTATCACCCAGAGTTGCAAACATGGCTGAGTTGTTTAGTTTACCATCACACAATAAAAGTGGACCTGTGCAAAATGTTATGTAAAGTATTTTTTTAACGAAATGAAAAAAAAAATTATTTACTTGAATTTAGCTATAGTAATAATTTATTTTTGTCTCCTAATTTCGTATTACATATAATTCATCTAATTTAAAAAATACCGAGTTGTACTTTTTAAAAAATTAAAAATTAAATTATTTCAAATTGTGACCATGTATTATTTGATAATTATAGATACAAAAAGCAATTGACATTACAGTATTGAAGTATAAATTTGTCCAAACTTGAGCAAGCAAACATCTTTTAATTGTTTTTGTTACTCATTTATTTGAAACCAGGTATAATATATTACTGACCTTAACTGAATAAATGTTATACTTACAGTCAGCTCTAAACACATTTATTGTCTTTGCTTCTACCTTTTTGTGATGATAAGTCACGATACACTCATATTGACCAGCAACGTTTGTGCATTTCTTATTTTTAAAATCAACAGCCTCATAAAGAAAAATCTCACTTTTTGGGTTATGTTTTCTAACCGGAATTTCGGAATGAGGATATTTTCTGTAGATCACCACATTGCTTGGTGTATCTGACGCACTGCATTTCAAAGTCCAACTGTGCAGTTTTGTGTTATCGGGTTTATTTTTAGCTGTAAAATTCATTACAGCTTGTGCTGTGAATAAAAACTGAATTAAATCGTAACATTATATTATAACTGTATATGTTATTTTATATGTGCAAAATATTTATATAATATATAATTCTTGTTTGAATATAAAGTGAGGTCCTCAAGTCTCATGCATGTTACTTGAAACTATTTCCGTCACTAGCTCAAAGCAATTAAAAAATAATAATAGGTAAGAAAAATGATGAAAAAGATAATTTAAAAAAAAAATTAAATTTGGCTACCTGAATATCATCTTCTCACAAGCCTTAATTTGAACTGAAAAACATTTTTATACTATTGACTTCTATTTCTACAATGTGGAATTTGTCAGTTTTATTTAATACTTTCTTTTCATATTTTCATTCACCTTAAAAAAAGGTGTATTTAAAAGATATATGGACTAAAAAATAAGCTAATAAAATAAAATAAAAAAAATTAATAAGTTATATTTGTGATGACATGTCATATTTATTTTGTGACAGCCGTCGAGTTGAGTCGTTATATATATATATATATATATATATATATATATATATATATATATATATATAAAATATATATATATATATATTTTTGTGTGTGTGTGTATATATTTTTTTTGAGAGAGATAGATTTTATTTTATATATATATATATATATATATATATATATATATATATATATATATATATAAAATATATATATATATATGTGTGTGTGTGTGTGTGTGTGTAGCTTGTTTTCGTGATTTCGAATTCCAAATGAAAGGCACTTTTTGAAATTAAAACAATGGTATTTGCAGATAAGCCGACAGGTAAGGTTAAATATTGAGAAAAATAATAATCTATTAGGGATCAAATTAGCATTAATAGAGCAAAACACACATCTTTTAATTAGTAGAAGTACGACTTTAAATTTAGGGTGGTGCAGACAAGACATATAAGTAAATCACACTAGGTTTCAAGTCTGAGGTAAGCAGCCAATGTCTAGTTAGAAATAGATAATCCGTAAATATAGGATATCCAGAGTTGCTTATTTAGGATTTATTAGATACGCCAAGGACACATCTTTTTAGCATGGCAGACTGTTTAGAGGTTTAGTATATAAAAAAAATATTTAAAAAAAAATAGCCTGGGTGCCGAGACATTATTCAACTATAACACATATTTAAAAATGACTATTTTATATTCTAAACACATATCTTTGAATGGCGGATATTAGGTTACACTATCGTTTTGACTTATAAATTTAAAAAAAATTCTTGAACATTAACTCATAAGACATTTTAAAGAACAGCAAAACGTTTCTTAAGAAATCTCATTGTTAGTTATAAGAATGGATTAAACTCATCGAAAAAGAAGCTACCACATCTTTAAATTAAACACATCTACGAGTTATTTGTATAAAAAAAAAATATTTTATTTTGAGAAAGATAATAGTCAAAGGAGTGGAAGCGACATTCTTTATGAGTTTCAAGTTAGGTTGAATTCAAAGCATCTCCGTGCAAGCCGGGTATTCCAGCTAGTATACGAGTTTTTGGAGATAAGAGCGGTCGAGCGAGCAATGTTTTGCTTTGAGATACGAGAAATATCTGAGATACAAGGAATCGGATCTAGTGGTCATCCGGCTGCAGTGACTACAATTCAGCGAAAGTCACACAAACGATTGTACAGTGGCATTTAAGGTCTATTAAGTTCAGTGAAGTTTATGTTCCATTAAGTTAATGGATAAAGTGTAGCATTTAGGTGTAACAAGTCAAATAATTAAAGAGACCGAAAGAGTTTAGCATTAACAGTGTAGCCATTAAGTGGACGACGTGAAGCTTCTTCGCGTACCTCCTCCACCCTACACCTCCGCCAGTATCTCCCGTAGCTCAAGTCTGCTGATTTCCAAGGTAACTACACTTTATAAAATCCTTTTATTTCTTTACATTCTCTTTTAGTATGTTTTGATACAATATTTGTCATCATAAGTACATTTTTCTTATTCAAAATTACCAAACAAAAACAAATGACGTTGCATTTGGGGGCTTAAACGGATTATTGGCATTTCTATTAATTTCAATGGGGAAATTTGCTTTGAAATACGAGCAAATTGACTTACGAGCAAGGTTACGGAACGAATTAAATTGTATCTCGAGGTACCACTATTTATAGCATTATTTAAGAGAACGGGATTTAACTAAATATTAAAAACACTATATAATACATCCTTTTTATGAACAGATAGTAGATATCTTAAGAATATCTTAATTTGCTTACCATTAACAAGGTACACAGTAAATAAGTGGCGCCAAAATAAATTGTCGTTTGCTAAAACAGCATTCATGCTAAAAATGCATTTTAAATTTGAAGTTTTCCTTTTACTCCAGTGGTGTTAATCAGAAATGCCTTATCTAACACAAGCATACTTTCACTTATGAGGTCCCCTAATGAATATCAAACATTGGAAACGTTAAACAATTTTGAGGACCTTAAAATAGAAAATACTAATAATTTTAATTGATGCAATCCAATATATACCTTTTTTAATCGCAAATCAGTATTTGTCGTATTAATAAACGTATGACAGCCAAGGTTCGCCACATTGTGTGCCCTTGATAATTGTAGAGACCATATCGATAGGATGAATTTTTTTCTGGTGACATAATAATTTGTATGTATAAATAAATGTATCCCGCACACTCTAATTGTTTCTGCTGCTATCTGCAGGTTGTTTTTTTTTTGTTTGTTTTTTTTTGCAATTGGTACAGATTTAAGAGCTATATATTTAGTTAAAAATGTTAATTGCATTTTGTAACCAAAAAAAAAAAAAAAATTGCAATTGGTTCAGATTTAGGAGTTATATTTTTTGTTAAAAATGTTTATTGCATTTTGAAACCAAAAAAAAAAAAAAAACTTTAGCTGATTTAAGAAAAAAATTGTACAACATATTTCCTAGTATTGTTACTCACCTCTAAACAGTTGCAAATAAAGTGCAATGAGAGACAGAATGAAAATGTTGATTTTGTAAATTAAGAAACACATTTTTAATGCTGATATATAGATCATTTTCATTTGTATTTCTGATCTATAAATACGTCTATATATGTTTAGACGCCTAATATAAAAGGAAAATATTTTGACATTTCCCTAAACTGCAAAGTGTACAATTTTATTTTAATAGACCCTTGTAATCACATTAATACATAGTTATCCATTTAGACAGTTTTGATTGTTCTTCAACAAAGGAAATATTAACATAAATACTAAATGCATACGCACTACCGGAGCACTTCAAATTAAAAAATGACTCATTTTTTTTTTTGAATGTCAAAGCAATGGTATGACCTGTTCATATGAAACGTTTTCTTTTTTTTAAAGTGTAATTTTCAATACTCATTTTATTGACCTTCACTTTAGAGGCTTCTTCCAGCGTTCAGAAAATATATTTTGTTTTCGAATGATTTTTTTTTTTAAAATACTGCTTTAGAAAATTTAGGATATGCGGATAATTGAATATAAATTTAACAATTTAATTTTACAGGAAAATAATAAACAATTTTTTTTTTTAAAATCTGCGCCTTTAAAAAAACTATCAATAACCATTTAACCAGCTCTTACTTAACCTTGACCCCCAGCCCTCATCTTTACAACTGACTAACCAACATTAACCAAACCCAAACCAGCCATTAAACACCAATTAACCACACGGTTATATCTCCTTAAATAAAGCTTCACCAACCCATAACCACCCTTAAACCTTCCTTAACCATACAGTAAACTCCTTCTAGCTGCGCTTACATTCTCCTCAAAACCATCTTAACTACCCCTTAACCACCCATTTAGAAATCCATTAACCATATCTCGGAGAGGCGTTGACAATTTTATTAAAGAGCAATGTTTCGCCAAAAACATTTGTATGCTATCCCTTTTTTTTGTCATTTTTTTGCGCAGTGCATTCAGGCAATTCAAATGTATAGGCTATTCACTGACACGGTGCAATCAGACAACATTTATGTATCTGTCATCCATTGGCCTAGAGCATTAAGGCATTTCAAAAATATGTTTCAAATAAATGAATTTTGCATTCAGGCAGCTCAAATATATATTTCTTTCACTTGAACTGTGAATATAGGGAACTCAAATGTAAATTTCTTCACTGGTACTGTGCACTCAGCACACAAGTAACAAACTGCATTCTAATATTTGCTTCTTACTTAAAGAATATTGATATCTTGCTTATAACATATCTGTCCTTACTTACAGGAATACCCAATGGTCTTTGATATAATCAGATAAGTCGGGAAGCCTATTAATGATTTTAAATGCTATGTACACTGCTTACAGTGTCAGAGAAAGCCAGAAGCCCCCCCCCCCCACACTTTCTGCCAATTTAAAGGTACATGCAATGCGGTGGCTGGTGCATCACTTAATGTGCACATGAATCGGAAAGTGGCTGGGGTCTTCTATGCGACAACAGAAATAGGACATCAAGATTTGACCAAATACAAAGTATGTCTGCTAGAAGAAATACCAGAAGACTGCCCACTTTATATAAAGTTTCAATATGTAGCACCAGTTGTACACGAGTTTTGAAAGAATGACCTTTGCAATACGCTGATCCACGTTTCTTCTTTACTTGCACCAAATGTCACCTCACCACATATTTTACGACAGCACTGAACAAAAGAAAAGAACCAACACAATTTTCAAATCAAAGTGCTTAGCCACTTATAACAATTAAACGTATTTAGTGTAAAATCAAAATAGTTCAGATGATATGGGAATTAAACATGTTGAAGAAATATGCACTTCTATGCTGGACGAAGCTCTAGCACACATAACGAATAGACTTCCTTGAGCCAGGGATTACGTTTGTAGGGCTATCAAAGTTTAGAACTCGTATCGATTTAAATGACATCATAATGATCATGGAGCAATGTCGACCACTGCCTTAGGCATAAGAAGGTTAAGGAAGTTCATGTCAGATAAAAATAAAGTCCCTAAGGACTCGAAGTAAATGTAGCTTCTTGTACGTCATAATAAGGCATTTACAGACTCGAAATTTGCCCATACTTGCCTAATAATTACAATCAGAATCGCAGCAGTTGAGGGGGTAGTTTCTCTACTCTCACACGTAAAGACATAATTAAAATTCAAGGCGTAAATTGAATGATAGCTATTTAAAGATACATTACAAATAAAGGATTTTTTTTTAAAAATATTTTAAAACAAAATTTGTAGATATTTAGTGTACCTCAAACGAAGTTATCAATAACTTTATAGCAGAAGAAGTGCACATGATTTCTTGCATTAACTGTTTATAAAAAGTGTTGTACTGCAATTAAGCTTTAAAATAGATTAATAAGACAAGAAGACATTGTGTCAATATAACAATATAAGTTAGGCTTTAATAATAATTATACAATATAAACAAGTAAACGTTTCGGCACATGCCTTCATCAGAACAATAAGAAACCGAAACATTTAAATAAGGATACATTCAATTTACATAATATAATCGTACATATTTATAGTGGCGATGGGTTTCCTGTTCCATTTTTACTAAATTCTATTCGGATGTCATTTGTGGTAGTAGTTTATTTTAGTTAACCTGAAGAAGTAAATTTACAAACACATAGTTCATTCAATTATCTTTCATTTGATACAAAATTTTGTCTTACTAACCCTACAATAATTTTTAAATATTTTTTAATGAACCCAAACTCTCAACGTGTCCACATTCATAATTTATATGGCTGTTCCTTTTTTTTCGTGTGCTCGCATCTAATTTCGCGTTCATTTTTTTCTGATGATTATGGGTTATCAAAGTAATCAAAGGGTTTGGGGGGGCGGGTAGTTTTTCCATAATATTTGCGGGTAACAAAAAACAATAAGTGACAACTACAAAAATGCTAGAACATTGAGCTATGTTTCCTGGTCTCAAACGCAATACAAACAACAACACAAAAAAATCAACAATTGTAACATATCTTTATCTAATGACATTGTAGAGTGCCTTTGACTTCCTCTGGTATTCTGTTAACTTGCTTGAATATGTATGTCATATTGTCATCTCACTATAATTGCCGTATAATGAGAATGTGCAATTTCAAAAGGAAGGCTTCGCTTTTCTTTTCTGTTAAAACATCCGGCAATACGTTAAATCAGTTTAAAATGTTTCTTATTATAGCCCAGTTCACATGCTAGCTAATATCATTTTCTCCTTTACAAAACTAAGAAATTCTCTAAGAAGGAACGTGCGATTTCTAAATATTTTTTTTTAAATGTCTTAAAATAGTAATTAGATGTATTGTAATTTTATTGACATTTAGACTACCATTATATTGAGAATGTGTTTCCAACTAATTTTTAAGAAATTGTTTGACATGCTTTGAATTATAAATAGAGCTGTCATACAACAGATTTTTGTTACCTTTGAATCCAAAAATGAGAACTCTAACTTCGATTACCCAAATAAAAGTTTATCACAAAAAGCTGAACAACTAGACATCCTGCGGCTTGTTTCCGAAATTTCATCTCTTCATTTGCGCATCAGTATATTTTTTTTTCTTTCAAAATACCAGATAAATGAGTATAAAGTATACTTATTCTAGAATTTATAAAAAAATTCTTTTACACGTTTGACTTAATTGAAAATATTTATATTAAAAAATCACAATTTAATGTTACCATATCAGTAGCGGATACTAATGAAACTATTCATAGGCTATGGGAAGTATAATAAAAAAATATTTTTTAAAGAATTTTTTTTAAATTTTAAAATTCAGGTTGTGTATAATTAAAAATGTATTATAACTTAATTTTTTTTTTTAATAATATAATAAGACATGATCCTATTTCCTCTTCTGATAATCCACATTTTAAAAAAAAAACATTTATACACATTTGAAATTATCAACATTTTCAATGAAAATACCATTATGAAATGTCAAAGCAAAGAAATATTTGATGGTATGTCGAAAATACGTAGTGAGGACCAATTAAAACATATGAACATTACGGTAGATGCTATTTTGAAAGCTTCTAAATTAAATAATAAATTGTGTTGTCACCCACTGTCTTCTTCTTAATGGTGCATTCTGATACAGTGTCATTGATGGGACGGTTTTTAACCTCCAAGCTGAAAAATGGCGCCTGTTTCATTTACACACAATTAAATAGTGACTGTGTTATTTATCGTGTGTAGGGACGTAACATGGTCAACGACGAAACAATCAGTCGATATCTCTCGGAGTTTATATGCACAAAAATAACACAATAATTACAATATTCTAAAGATATGATACATATTATATGCAAAAGTATTATTTGATATATAAAATTGCAAAATATTCTATCTTAGGTGCGGATTTGTTTTCCACACCAAACTGCATAAATGCCTTAAGTTTCACGTTGAACTGTAACGGAAGTTTTAGACCAGATACTGTTACACTTTTCACAACATACTTGTGGAGAGATGACAATGTAAAATTTAAAACGTGGTTTGTTAAATAGACATCATCAATCGTCCTGTTAGATAATGATTACTTTGAAGATTTAATCAGTCGGGGATCAAAGATTTTAAAGTCATTTATAGTTATAGTTTAAATGGTGTCCCCAGATTTGACAAATATTTCAGCAGTTGCCTTGTACTATGGTAACAGCTGATATGTCCTTATTTTTAGATTTCCATCACTCAGGGTAGGATTTCTGTCAGCAAATACAACAGTGTTATTTTCTAATAGTGT
Organism: Lymnaea stagnalis; assembly: GCA_964033795.1. Taxonomy (NCBI): domain Eukaryota; kingdom Metazoa; phylum Mollusca; class Gastropoda; family Lymnaeidae; genus Lymnaea; species Lymnaea stagnalis. The sequence goes on from CAXITT010000246.1 coordinate 987,638, forward strand.
AAAGCGTGCATTTTTATAAATATAATCAAAGAAATATAAGTTTCTTTACACATGAATTTACTTAAATTCTTAAGAAACTTATATTAAGAAACGTATATATTCTTAAGAAACCTGCTTATATATGTATATACACATGAATTTACTTAAATTATTTATACATATATAAGCAGGTTTCGTACTTGTTAAAATTTGTAAACAAAAGGTCACAGAAGATAATTACATGCCCAAAAAGAGCGAAACTATATAATTTTTATAAATTTAAACTTAAATTTTAAAAAAAATTAATATTTCCCTTTTGGAAGTAGTAAACTAAATATGTAATCCAAACCCATGTTTGTCTTCGAAAGGAGACATTGTGTTCTTTATAAAGTAGAGATGATTCCTTCGTAAATTAGAGAAAATGAAGTCTGAATGTTTTTTGGGTCTGTTCGTTGAGTTTTTGGTCACATAATAAAAAACAATAATAAAAAAAGCGTCCACTTTTAACAAGAAGACACATACAGAGGAAAAGAAGAGTGATTATTGATTTTCAATTGTCATTTTCGTTGTTTTTTTATATTGATTTTTTAAATTTGATTCCCTAATGCAGTTATAATATTTCTTTTGCAAAGTTTATTTTGGAGAATGAATCATTCAACCTCTACTTATATATATATATATATATATATATATATATATATATATATATATATATATATATATATATATATATNTTATTTTGAGGGTCAACAATCAATGAATTGATCATTCTGGCTCATAAATATATATCTGCAGAGAGAGAGAGAGAGAGAGAGAGAGAGAGAGAGAGAGAGAGGAAGGAAAAGAAAAACATGCGGGGACCGAAACAGATATAGAGAGAAAGAGGGACAGAAAGAACGAGAGAGAGAGAAGGGGACTTTATCGTCGGAGACCTTTTAACAAGTTTAATTTAATGTGTTTTACCTCTTATTTCCTACAACATAACCTTTTTATTTTTGTTTCAATTTTAATTTAAAAGCGAAAAAAAATGGACTCGCAATTGTTGGCGTCAGACAATTCTACATTAGTAAGCTTTAAAAAAAAAGATGTACTTATTTTCCAATATTTGAAACTTGATCAAAATACTTTTCTTGCATACTTCTCATGCTTGATTTTCATTTTGTAACCCTTAAATAAAGAGGGCGAATGTTTCATTTATTGAGCGGTAATATTTGTGTGTATTGTAGTCGTGTTGTGGTTATAAGAGATGGGATATTAGAACTGTGTCTGTTTTGTTTGTCTTAGAGCCGACAATTATTTCTTAACTTGTTCCCTTTACGCAAGTTGGGAGATTAACATGATCACCAACAGTTGCATACAGCACTGGGTTTTTGTGTTTGGAATCACAAAATAAAAGTTGACCTGTGCCAAACATTATTTGATGTATTTTGATGACAAAAATGATAAAAATACATATTCATGATATCAAACCTATTGGTTATACATTTTTTTTCCTAATATCATAATGAAAATTAAAGTTTCGATTTAAAGATATTTGGATAAGTATTGTTTGATGATTATTAAACATAAATTTATTTGCATCGAAATATATCCTTTAAATTGCATCTCTTAAATCGCCTGTTTTTAAGGTGAGCATTGCCGTATGGTCATCTGTGTTGTTGCGAATCTAATAGATGAGTTTACACAATGATTACAATTATCGAAATATATTTTTTCAAATGTAACATAACGTCCATTTTATAAACGCATATTTAAAAACATTTATTTAAAACGTGTCATGTTTCTGTAGGTTAGGGTTGCATGAAAGCTGTAGCTAAATTTAAAACAAAGGAGAAACCACTGACGTGGTATAGTTCGGTCGGTGTGGGTTTGAGATGAACATCTAGAGAAAACTAATACCCTGTGTGACGAAATACAATCGAACCCGCTTATCTCAACCTCGATTATTGCGCCGACCCTGTTATGTCGACGTTTTTTGAAGTGGAACAGCCGAATTCTCACTTTCTGTTGTCTTAGCATGTACTTCTCGGTTATCTCGAGTATCGGTTATCTCGACGCTTTCCGACAAACCCCGAGGCCGTCGACATAACCACGTTCTACTGTATTCTTTATAATACATAAAATTTTATTTTTATTTAGAGAATGCTATCAAAACCATATTTACATTTTTAATAAAAAAATAATAGGACAGCTTCAGAGAATATATTATTTTATTCTATAATTTTTTAATGACGTAATGATAAATCGTAGCAAATCAATTGTTTACGTTTGCCAATAATTTAAAATGCCATAAGTCCAAATCTTACAAAGTACATTTTTTATTATGAACATACGCAAAGTGCATGGCATATATCATTGTTGGACAATATACCGAAAACTTTTCTGAGTAATGTCGTACAACTCATTTCAAATATGTATACCTTTTGTACTGGCAGGCAGCAGACCATGATAATGCGATATGTAAATTATCACTTTGAATTTTCGGTGCGTTCGATGACAGGACAAGGTGCCTAACCCAAGAGTTTTTTAAAGTACCCAAATTTTGCAGAATGTACTCCATTATTCTTAATAGCGCAATGTAAAGAGAATTGTAAAAAGTAAACCAGATGAACGTTTGTACGGCTCATTGAAATTGAGAGTGAATATGTGGATCTATACGCATCGGAAGTTATTATTGAAAACGTTCAAAAGAAAAAAACCAGCAGTCAAGTTTTTCCTCTGAGAAAGTGAGGCCGACACAGCAACTAAGAGATGGACCTCATAGAACACTCTAGGATTAGCCTCATAGAAAACTTAAGGATTGACCCCAAAGAACACTCAAGGATTGGCCTCATAGAGCATTCAAGAATTGGTCTCAGAGAACTCTGAATGATTTGCCTCAAAGAACACTCAAGGATTGGCCTCATTGAACACTTAATGTTCGAAATCATAAGCCACTATGTAATCGTGCTGACAGACAACTCAATATATTGTGATCAGGCCAATCAAGGATACCGTTTTTTAGAACATAAAAAATCAGACTCATAGATCACTCAAGAATTAACCTCAAGGATCCCTCAAGTCTTTGCATCATAGATCACTGAGGGATTGGCCTAAAAGATCAATCAAGGATGGGCCTCATAGATCACTTAATTATTGGACTCATAACATACTCATTGATTGGCAATATAGATCACTCAAAGTTCGACCTAATATAACACTCAAGGATTGAATTAATAGAACGCTCAAGGATTAGGCTCATAGAACGTAAACTATCGCGCTCAAACATTTTTTGGTGCATTCAAAAAAAAAAAAAAAAATTCTTTTGGCTTACTAACAGCTGCCCAAACGAAAGGGGTTGAGAGGATCAAGACCTTAAACATCGCTGTACCCGGGATGATTTTTTTTTTGGGGGGGGGGGGGGTTAAAATGATTTCATCTCTGCCGACTTGACTCAAGTGTCACCATGACCTTCATATATAGGGCACATTCCCACAACAGCGGCGAAATTTTTTGCGCGGTTCTCACATTTTTTTTTTTTTTACTGAACACCAGTTTTAGCACATAAATTTGACTGAATTAAGAAAGTTTGGCGTTAAAAAAAAAAAATTATTATTTGTTTTAGCGAAGAACTTTGACTCCATTTATAGAGTTAGGCGTGGGGGAAAAAATACATTTCTTTCAATAAATAATTTTGATTTAATATAGAGAAAAAGGCATTAACAAACTGAGAATATGTTGTATTGAAGGAAATCGACTCAGTTAGGACACGTATGCGATTAACAAGCTCAACATGCGTTTTAGCAAAACTAATTTCTTCAGTTGAGAGTGGGTTGTCTTTTAAAAAAATAATACAAAAATTGTAAAGAGCCTTGACTCAAAATTCAGAGGCTTAACAAACTGATGCAAAAGCTGAGGGGTAAAAGATAGATACAAAATCATTTTTACATATGTCACAAATTAATTTAACTATATTTACCCTTTAAAAAAAATATAGTAAAGACATTGAATTAACACATATAAAATAAATTGCAATTTGTTTAAACAAAATATCAGTATGAAGGGAGGAAGGATATGCTTACACATTGGTCCAGCTGATAGCGCATGCTTCATTTCACACAGCCGTTTAAATATGGGTTATCCGTTTAAGTATCAATGAAAACAACCTCGTTAAACACATGTTTGTTTCGGTGTCCATTGAATGCAAGTAAACGTTGAACAAACTATAACACAAGGCACCAGTAAAAATGCTAGTGCAAAAATAACTGAGGGTTTATTTTGAAGAAAGAAAACACGATTTGTGATCTTTTAAAACAGATCTGTTTTAGTTGTTTAAACACTGTGTTTTATCAGCAAAACGAGGTTCTTTTTAGTTACGTTCACTAGATATAATCCAATAGAGATTGGAGTAAGACTGCATCTGTGTGAGTACACAAAGATGACTTCCAGATTCCACTAATAAGCTTTTTCTTTTTCTACGTCATTAGAGAGGTATTATCAAGGTGTTCGACCCTTGATTCTTTAAAATGTTTGACTCATGCAGGTAACGACTAAATTCATCAATAAACTTAACCTTACACCCATTTTTAAGCCCGATACAACCTTCTTGAAAGAGACCCCAAAATTGCCCATGTCTCGCACTGTTTGAGGATCAACTGTTGTTCATATCGTATCGTATTCGGTGCTTCTACTGAAAATTTCGAATCTTCTTAGTGGATAAAAATGTGTTTTGGGGAAGACCGTATTTTGCTTCTGAATTCAACGTTGAACGTGCATTCTGTGAGTTGCTGAGAACCAAAGCAATTTAAATTTGCCCTCAGCTTTGCTCTAAAACCCATGCAATAAACGTGGGCTAATGTCATTCTAGTGATTGCGGGCGATCTGTTAATGATGGTATCTGCAGTAAAAGACTCAAAATCAATAATATGTTAAATGATAGAACAGCTGTTAATTTTGTTGAATCCAATTTTAGGATATGACGGACTTAATAAAGTCAAGAAATATACGTGCAAATGCAAATTTTTTGTTGTTCCTGAGAAGGAGCCGTGGACTAAATAATCAAACCGGTTCTACATAAAATATTACGACGCGTTTGGAAGGGGCTATTGGGTTGGCAAGACAGATTGATTGGATCTATGAGGAGAAAGTTATAGAGTGGTGCAGTCCAATTTTTAAAGATGGACAAAGTGATGAAGGTTTTTTGAAGAGAGAGAGAGAGAGAGAGTGTTGCAGCTCATTTTATGTAGCGCGTGGCCCGTGTGGAGGTGTTGGCGGTGCAGGGCAATTAAGAGCTCGCGCTTGACCGCCCGTCGATGCCTTGTCCTAATGTGACATTTGAGTATGAGACATAATGAAGAAAAAGGGCCGCTGACATATGGTTGCACAGTCTCCCTTGAACAGTGATTCATTTCTAACGCGTAGTTTGTGATCAATATTTACTAAATTATTTTTACAACGAAAAGGTCGATCAATTACTAGAGACAACCACTCAAGCCAACGCGTCTCATCTCCAAAGAACAATGGTCTTAAGAAATCTATTCGCAAGCATTACATTTTTTTCTATTCAAACAAAATTGACTTCAAATTAAAATTAAAATACGTCAATTTAACACAGTAGTTCTCAACCTTTCTGATGCCGCGATGGGACAAGGCAGGAAAGACACAGTCTGGTACGACGAAGCCATCAGAGTGGGGTGCGATACGGCGTGCTTGCCGTACCTCATGAAGACGATGGGAGAACGGGGACAAGGTGGAATGAGGTTTCGTCTTCGGCTAAGAAAGAGACTCTCGTTCTTTGAATTTAGTCTGGCGCCCGGGAACCAATCCCGAGGCGCCGTGGTGCGAGTGATCCGCGGGCGCCCCTGGTGACCATTGCGCCGTCCGTTGGCCCCAGGTAGAGTCGGGGCCATGCTCCATTGTTCCCCTGCACGTTGGGCTGGGTTGTGAGTGCCTGCGTCCAGGACACCGACGCTGACGGAGGGAGCCGTAATCCCTGGAAGAGAAAAGGCTGGTAAAGGCTGGTTGGGCACATGCCCCGAGTTCTGGCAGTTTTGACTGCAGCTCCTTGGATAGAAACTGTTGGGGACGGTATTGTCCGCGGCGGCGGGAAGATTCTGCTCGAAATAGTCTTCTGCCCGGCCTGGTCGGTTTCACAACCGGGCCAATTTGTACAAGTGGCCCCCGGATACGTGGGGGGTTTCACGAGCCAGGCCAATCCGCGTCCGTTGCTTCTCAACGGGGGGGTCCCTGATCCTGGTTTTGACTTTAACGGTTACGAATACGTCGGACCGGGGTCTTGGACGCCGCTCTTCGTGAGCGGTCGTGCAAGAGCGTCCTGCTCAGTCACGCTTCAGCAGATATTAATGTCGATGCCGCGATTCCTTTAATACAGTTCCTCATGTTGTGGCGACCCACCAACCAAAAAAATGTTTGTTGTTGTTATTTATAACTGTAGAGTATATGTGTTTTCAGATGGTCTTAGGCGACCCCTGTGAAAGGGTCATGCGACCCCCAAAAGGGTCGCTACCCAAAGGTTGAGAACTACTGATTTAACATAACATCGTCTTTTTTTGTTGAAAACCGTTTAACATGGCGATGTTATTAATAGAGCTAACGTGACTAAACCTTGATGCATTTCAGCACAGTTTTACAAAACAGTTTGTTGGATGCATTAACGGCAGACACAGGCAGAGAAAAGTCGGAGTCTTCATGTTGGTCTTGGTATGTCTTATGCATCGTTCTATTGTATTTGATTAATTTACTGTTAATTTTTTACTGTTTAACTTTGATTTTGTTTAATGCCGATACAATAAATTTTCCTTTTGATTTGTCCTTTCAGCCAACTGATGATTTGGTCTTAAATTTAATAATATTTTTTCACGATCCAGTATCTTAGAAAGTATCTGCCTTTAAAGTGATTTTGCTGTTCTGAAATGGCTTTTGGCAACCATGATAGTAGCTGCAAACAAGCCATGTTTGCAGCCGACATTGAAAAGATTGGATTTTTTTTAACAATGTGACTGCCTGTATCAAAAGTTTACGTCTACATGGCCTGGTACTTGTTGCACCGTTACCTTGAAGTCTTTCTTCTCAATTTTTGTCCACGTCATCTTAGATTAGTCCAACAAGGGGGAAAGTTCAACTTAACCTACTGTACTGATCTAAAGTGGTTAATAGTAACATGTCCCTTCTTTCTTAGGTTTATCGGCTCTACAATGGCTATGACTTCTACAGCAGCTGTGTATGTGGAGTTACTATATTCTGGTTTTCTGTTTTTTCAAAAGCAATTTAGCTTTCAAACGACGGAACCATCATGATGTAGTTAATCGCTGACCTTATATTGATCAGAATTAAAGCTCCTATTTAACCTTCTTTGGTGCTACAATAATTTGACTACGCCAGTTAGTGGATACAAATGTGTTGGCGGGATGACCGTATTTTGTCTCTGAATTCAACGTTTAGCGTTCCTGTTTGTTCAGGTCTTTTCCAAAATTATTTTTATTTTTTTTGCTCTTGATCTATTTTGACTATCAGATTCACAGTTTCTCGTCTAATTTGAGCGCTACGTGGTTCAAATGAGCTCAAAACATGCTTGAGACTTGTACAGCTGTCTGTAAATATGGATGCAAGCATCCCTTGGAATTGCCTTTCATTTGTCACAGCTTAATATACCTTTAAGTAACAGATAGTTCTCGTTGTAATAGTTCTCGCTAGAAAAAAATTTTGAATGTCCTTTGTGCCCTCTCCCTAGATGGGATCTAGGTATGCAGACGCAGCCGTTGCAAAACTTGCCCCATCTTGCTCCATGCTCACAACATTCACTTTCTTAAGGGCAGTTTTCAGATAAGAGACTATTTCTTTTGTAAATGCCGCTATGTCTTATACACCATAGTTTCCACCAACATCAAGAAGTCTGATAGACGGAATTATGAGATGTACTGAGCAGATGTACTGAAAAGATGCACTGAACAGATGTACTGAAAAGATGTACTCAAGAGATGTACAGAGCACTCCCGTAATATTACGTAACATAAACAGTGTCCCGTCTCTAAACACTTCAATTGAAGTGACAACAATATTTTTTATTTTACTCTAATTTAAGTCGTGACCTGCACTAACATATCCAGCCGGTAAATTTGGGAAACAATCTGTTCCATACTTATGTAAACTTGACACAACATGGTAGTGATGCAATATTCGTTTTTAACTCTTAAACCATTTGTCTGCCCTTTCTTTTAACCACCATTTGCAGTAGACTTGCGTTTCCTCTTTTTTTTTCCCATTTAATAAACATCCTCTATTTTTTCTGTCCCATTGCTCTTGAGGTCGACTCGGCTAATATCTATCTGATAAGCTTTATTTGTATATAATTATGTTTTTACTGCGGTTTTGTCCCTGTTGGCGTCTCATTGCCGACAATTCATTGTTTTGTTGCGCATTTTTTTCAGGTTTATCCATGCTTTGTTAAGGGTATTTCCTATTTAGCTAACTTGATTGCAGTCTCTGCTTAATTATTATTTTCGCTCCTCGGCTTGAAGACAGTGGACTGGACTTAAGCCATTAATATCATGAAGGCAGCGCGATACGCAATCGTCCTCACTCTGGCAGATATAGCCTGTGTGTTTTTTTGTTTGTTTGTTTTTTTTTTTTTCACGGGCAAGATCTAAAAACATTTTTGGTCTCAACTCCGTACATGCAAATCCTCGCTATGGTCCCTTTTGTTGCACTTAAAATAGCACAAATGAAAATTTAAAAAAAAATCGTCCTCACTCTGGCAGATATAGCCTGTGTGTTTTTTTGTTTGTTTGTTTTTTTTTTTTTCACGGGCAAGATCTAACAACATTTTTGGTCTCAACTCCGTACATGCAAATCCTCGCTATGGTCCCTTTTGTTGCACTTAAAATAGCACTAATGACAATTTAAAAAAAAAAAAAATGGATGTCCTCAGAGCTTTCTATGATGCCAGCTTATTCTACAATCGTGTTTCTATTCCATCGTGCCATAGGGCTCATGTGGCTTTGATGAAAAGCCATGATTCTTAGCAAACCATACATTATCGAAACCTAAATTAATTGTTATGAGCATTGTTTGGATGGTTCAAGTGAAGGAAACTCATTGTTCAGATTCAACGTAAATCAATTTTTTTTACGAACATATTATAGGGCCTGTTTTATTGAACTTTTAAAAGAAATTTTTCGGTAACTGATCGGGTATGTATTCTATTCTCTATGCTGTAATTCAATGTAAGTCTACTTACGAGGTTTACTTATAGTTTCCATTTCATTGATTAGTTAACGGCTATAAATTTTTAAGCGTTACCAAATTGTATTAAACTATGCTGTTTCATCATGTCCGAAAATTGAACCCATACATTATTTGACTTTGTGTATCAAAGTTCTTACAATACAAAAACCAGCAGAACTAGTCATTAGAGTATGCTTTGTCATTATCTTCAACCAAGTTTTATTCTGTTTAACCCATTACGCCGATGTGCGACCAAATTGACCCCTCAGTTTCTCACATTATCATCTATTAAATATTTTGAGTTTTGCCTATAACGTTTGCAAACATTTCTTTTTTTAATATAAATTGTACTCACTAGCTCTTCGACCACTTTTTTATTTAGATCACAGTCAAGTATAAACTGACAGAAGTAACAAATTATAAAAAAAAACACAAAAACAATGATCTTTTGGGTGCGTATTAAACATTTTTCTACTCTGAATTGGAATACCTTCAGTGGATTTGTGATTGTCTTGTAATGTTTTGTTCAGCTTTTTTTCCACAGTTTGCACGTTTTAGTTAATTTTTTTTTTTCCTCATTTAATTTCAAATAAATGGGCTGAGGACGAATGTCTTTTGTGATTTTGGTGTTTCTGTTCGTGGGCAACAGATTTAATATCGACTTAGTTCATCACATTACTCAGTGCGGCATACAATTGTCACTTCCGCAATATTGTAAACAACAACATGCAATGACAACAGAAAATGGCGACCGATTCACTAGTCAGACGAAGAAAACATAAAATGAGGGGAGGCATTCGTGTGAAATGAAGAAAAAAAGATTACTGCAAGGCCTTATTCCACTTGTTGTTTTGGGAAAAGTTAGGTTACCACGTGACTTTTACCGCACAATAAACACACAAAAGACTAAAGTGATGTGTCAGCCAGCTCAAAGTAAGCCCTACGATGAACACAGGATCACCATCAGCGGACGGCGTGTAAATGCGGTGGATAATTTTACTTCCTAGAGCAGCATCCTGTCAACTTCTGTCGTCATGTATGATTAAATGAATGCCGAACTAACAAAACCCAGTGCCATATTTTTAGACTCCGCCGCACTTTTTGGGACAGGAGAGGTCTCAGACGAGAAACGATGATCAAGATCTATAACGCAGCGGTACTCTCGTATTGGCTCCACGGATTTGAAACATTGGCAGTCTACCAGCGTCACACCAAGAAACTAAACCACTTTCACACAACATGTCTCAGGAAACTCCTCGGCATCAGGTGGCATGATTGAGTGCTTGACACGGAGGTCCTCACAAGATTGAACCTACCTAGCATCTTCACCACCCTGGTGCAGTCTCAACTGAGTTGGATGGGATGCGCAGCCCGTAGAGAAGACAAACGGCTCCCCAAACAGATGTTCTTCGGAGATCTCTCGATAGGTAATCATTCCCAAAGAGGTAAAAAAAAATGATTCTATTTTTTTCGCCGATTTGCTCATAACAATGACCCTTAAAATTTGAGCACGACTTTCCTATAGTACATTGTCATATACATGATGTCTACGATTTCACATTAATCTGGTACCTTTACATTTGGGCTGACCTACTTGAGGGCGTCACGCTTCTTCTTCTATATATTAAGGGCCAACGATCAATTTAATGATCATTTTGGCTGCTAAGCCCGTAGAGGGAATTTGCAATGTTTCTGTGCCTGGTGTTGATAAGGACATTTCACTGATTTCCAGTGCCACTTTGTGAGGGAGTCATGCACTGGGGGTTTAAAGGCTCGAGGCAATAGACACAAATATGTCTAGTGTTGTCGCCTCAAACGTTTCTTACACAGCAGACTAAAGGTTTCACTCTGACACAGCGGTGACCAACTTAGAGGACTTAAGATTGTTTCTGCATGAGAAGCGCTGTCAATTGATTGATCATGCCATACGATAGATGCGGCTTTTAAAATCAGGCCAATGTTGCATTTTACTAGACAAAAGATTGTTTCTTTAGAAGAGAATGTCAGGATAACTGTTTACGATCCACAATGACGCAAGTAAAATTTTATTATCTTGCTCGCCTCAACCGTTTCTTACACAGCAGACTAAAGGTATCACTCTTGACAAAGCGGTGACCAACTTAGAGGACTTAAGATTGTTTCTGCATGAGAAGAAATGTCAATTGATTGATCATGCTATACGATAGATGCCACTTTTAAAATCAATGCTGCATTTTACTAAGCAAAAGATTGTTTCTTTAGAAGATAATGTCAGGATAACTATTTTCGATCCAACATGAGGCAAGTAAAGCTTTACTATCTTGCTCTTCTCAAAGTAAAAGTAGACGGTGATTGACATTCTTGTTATCAAGAGATTGACAGGTTTGCAGCTTTGAAGACAGGGAAAGATTCATTTTTATATTAAAGTAAATTTAATGTAAAGATAGCTATAACGAAATGTCGTTAGGGTTCTTAAACAAATTTGTCTTTCCCAAAATTTAATTGATTTTTTTTTCCTTAGCATTGTTATTCTGTCGTCTTATTTTAACAAGAAGAAATTCAGAGTGATTGTCATCAAATTAGATTTGGTTGAAGGGCGGGTAATGACATCATGAGTATACCGCACCGGATGTCACAATCCCTAGCTTCGCCATTGACACTGACGTTATTAAATTACTCCAAGAAAAAATTAATATAAAAAAAAAAAACGTTTTTTACATGACATAGCAGATTTAAACACACACAAAAAAATGTTTGTTGAAATAATATGATCTTGTATTGTGGTTGGATATGCATATGTTAAATAAGTGAGTTGGTCTGAAAAAGTTGGTGAACAGGTTTATTTTGAATTAAATAGATCTGGCCTTGTGGATAAATATGAGTGGCTATGATTGATTGGCTCGGATTAAATGAATGGATCTTTTTCTGTTAAATTTAGATTAGCTTGTAAATTATATATATATATATATATATTGATATTTATATATATAAATACATATCTAAATTTTTGTTGTTGGTCAGGTACAGCAGACGTATTGGTGTCTTTCGTATTCAGTAAATCGAAAAAAGTGTATATTTATGACAGTGTTAAATTACGTGGATTTGAAGTGTTAAAAGGAAAATTTTATGTTTTTGCTATATTAAAACTTATAAAGATGTACGTATTAAATACAAAATAGATTGATTTTTTAAGGATTTCATTGATTTTTAAAATACATTTTGTCAGATATATATCTTTTTAAGAATTAACATATTGCACTATGATTTATCTTAGCACTGGATCAGTATCATTTTCTTGATTGTAGTCAGCATCGACCCCACAGTCAAAGGCCAAAGTAAGCAATCTATCTATATCTATCTATCTATCTATCTATCTATCTATCTATCTATCTATCTATCTATCTATCTATCTATCTATCTATCTATCTATCTATCTATCTATCTATCTATCTATCTATCTATCTATCTATCTATCTAT
>CAXITT010000246.1:1000530-1013152 GCA_964033795.1 Lymnaea stagnalis
ATCTATCTATCTATCTATCTATCTATCTATCTATCTATCTATCTATCTATCTATCTATCTATCTATCTATCTATCTATCTATCTATCTATCTATCTATCTATCTATCTATCTATCCATCAATCCATCCATCCATCCATCCATCCATCCATCCATCCATCCATACATCCATTCATCCATCCATCCATCCATCAATCCGTCCGTAAGTCCGTCAATCCGTCCATCCGTCCATCCATCCATCAATCCATCCATCCATCCGGATATCCATCCATCTATCCATCAATCAATCAATCAATCAATCAATCAATCATTCAATCCATCCATCCATCCATCCATCCATCCACCCATCCATACATCTATCTATCTATTTATCTCTCTCTCTCTCTCTCTCTCTCTCTCTCTCTCTAACCCAATTCGACTTCTTTGCTTCGTTTGACAAAAGATCTTTCATTTATAATCAATGTATTTTATTCTTGTTTAAGGTTGCAAGCCACAACTATCAACTTTTTGCGAAAAATTTACTATGGACTATTTAAATAAAAGCAACCAATATTACTTTTCCAAAAGTGTTGTTCTCAACGATGTAGAAATGGAAGCAACGTGCAAAAAAATATGTGCAACCCTGGCTGTGATCGACACTGAAGATGAAATGAAGTATTTGTTGGAACAAATGAATCGTAATGGGTTCTATTGTGTCCTTATTGCGGGGAAAAGAAAACCAGGCGCGTTTGATTATGTCACTAGTAATGGGCCGAGACGTGTTCCTTACCTAAAGTGGGCTCCTGGTTACCCTAACAAATTTGTGAAAGGTGACCGCTGTTTATATTTATTTAGTGGTTTTGATGGAATGATTAACATGCCTTGTAGACATAGCGTGTTTACATGTCATTTTCTATGCCAGGAATAGAAGGCTAACAGTGGGGAAAAAAATGTTAATGGAAAAAGAAATAAAGGAACAACACTGACATATGTTTTATGTATTTGTTTATTTTTGTCTTAGGCAAGATGTCATTGCTTGAGGAACAAATGGTGAAGAGAGAAAATGAGAACAATACAACTATTCTTTTAACTATAGAAGAAATAAAAATTCCTACATAGCTTTAACAAAAAATATTCTAATGAAATAATTTATTTTTTACCATCATTTTAAAAAAAAATATTGATTGCTACTTAAATATTTTGAAAACTTCATGGAGAATATATGAAAGATAAATTATGATGAAAAATGTATAAATATTTTACTTTGGAAAAAAAACTCTCAAAAGCTTTCATAAAAATATATTTTGCCCTGTTTAGTAATTTCATTAAACAGTAAAGGCGGGAAAAAAATAATTGATTATTTTTATAATATACACAAAAATTAATTGCCAAAGTAAGTACCGTGTATACTCGCATATAAGCCTACATAGCATATAAGCCTACATAGCATATAAGCCTACATTGCATATAAGCCTACAAAGCATATAAGCCTACATAGCATATAAGCCTACATTGCATATAAGCCTACATAGCATATAAGCCTACATTGCATATAAGCCGACCCCCTAAAACTGCTTTAAAATGGCCAGTTTTTTGCAAAAACCCGCATATACGCCCACCATACAATGGTCTAATATTACTCCATATTTTTGGTTCATAGAAATTTGTGACTGTAAAGATGTAAAAGACTTACGTTTATGTTACATACCAGTTTGTTTACCTTTTGGAATGACACAAAAACGTGTTCTGCTCCTTCCACATTGTTTGCTATTATAATATAAATAAGATAACATAAACATTTTTTATTGATCCAAATAAATGGAAATGTTTTTTAATTGCATTATACATTTTCAGCACATAAATATAACAATTGGAACACAAGACATTTGAATAAATAAATTATTTCAAACAGACCTTCAGTGAGTTGTCTTAAAAAAATCTGGGACTTATTAATTCTCATCAGATGTGTGACTTCAGAGGAAGCACGCCGGTAAATTCGTACAGATTGGGGAATAAACCAAGTTTTATTAATGTCAGTCCTTGCCCTGATGGAAAGAATTCGTCCCGAACGTCCCGATCCTAAGTGTCTGGTATGAAGAGGGTGGGATGTATCATCCAAAACGAGTTTAGCTTTACAAAAACCTCTATCTTCAAATAGTTCTTCAAGAGAAGGATGTTTAGTTTGTGTTATATTCCTAGCTTTCTTGATTAGTCGGTTTATGCCGTGTTTAGTAAAGACGTTGAATTCCAACACCAACAGGTAATCATGAAATTAAGCAGACTTTCAATCGTTGCACTATAGAATAAGTTAACGATTTGCTTGTTTACGCCGAAAGTGTACAGTTTTTTTAGTTAAAAAAATCTTTGGTGATTTTCTTATACAGAATTTGACCGTGCTCATGAAATGCTAGCTTATTATTAATAGTGACACCTAAGTACTTGTATGCCTTCATTTCTCAACATTTTTATTATTTTTTTTATTTTTAGGTCTCTAATCTGGTGTTTCCCCCTCCTTAAATCAACAACGATTTCTTTTGTTTTTGAGACATTCACCTTCCGCTCATAAGTTGTTCACAACTAATGATTAACGAAGTTTATTTTTAAGAAAAAAATGATACATTTTGATATGAATAATGACGACAATTCTTTGGTTGCCTATGTTTCCCTTTTTCGTGCCTATGCAGATGATTAAAGTGGATTCCAATATGACCACCTTCGTTTCAGCGTGTTTGTTTCGCACTTACCTGTATTTGAAGAAATGAATCTCCTATTTTAATTTTATTTGGCTCGTTGTAAACAGTGCCTAACAAAGAATGATACCATAGAAACAACAATATTAAAGATACGACACCCAAAATGTTGCCAGTTACAATTAATAAGATTTATTAAGTCTTAAGATAATTACAAAAGAAAAGAAAATATAATGACAATCTTCAACTTACAGTATGGTATATCTTGTACCGGTACACAGATAATACAGTTAAAATAATGTGCCAATGAATAATGGTGAAATGCGAAATAAACACATAATAATATGAGTATACGCACTAATACACAAGGAATATTACACGCCTGTTAAAGTTAATAATATCTGTCTGAATCTTGGTCTCTCCGTCCGTGCCTGTCAATCCCTTATATAGGTCGCATAAGCCCTGCCTTACAGAAAGACTTATGACGTTTCTAGAACATTCACAATTGTCTACAAAATACTATTTGGAACAGATTAATTTTTTTAGTACCTGTCGGCATAAACACGACAGATCAATCGACTAAGCCACACCCCTCTGTGAACACAGCGTCTCATGCGGGGTCAATCATAGGGCTCGCACGAGAAAAATTATGTAAACAAGCTCTATATAACAGTGTAATTTCTAAAAAATACGACTCTGTACCGATGACGTCGGCTACACCGCTAGCACTAGCTTGGTTACGGCTCGCCACGGGTCCACACAAAACCACGCGGTCGTGTCACTCTGACTTTATTCTATTCATTTGCGTACAGAGTATTAGTTAGGAGACCATAGATATAGGAAACATTTTCAGTTTTTTTAGTATTCTTTCTTAATTTTGTGCCATTTTGACTTCGAAAATGAATTCGCCATGGTAATATTCAAACTCAGTATAATTATCAGCTATGAATACATTAAATTCTTTGAAGTGACACCTCTGTATGTATATATATATTAGTACTCTGTACACACAACCAAATAAAGAGTCAGATAGCGATGATAATATTTGGCTGGACAATTGGCATTGGTGTCTGTCCTTGTGTCCATTTTTTTTATACGCATATAAGCCGACCCCCTGATTTCAGTTTTGCATTTTACAGATCTAAATTTGGCTTAATTGCGAGTATATACAGTAATCTATCTATCTATCTATCTATCTATCTATCTATCTATCTATCTATCTATCTATCTATCTATCTATCTATCTATCTATCTATCTATCTATCTATCTATCTATCTATCTATCTATCTATCTATCTATCNTCTGTGTTCTTAATGCGATTAGCACCAGAAAAAGTTGAGAGGGTCGCTGATAAAAATTGGTTCACAATACCACAGACTAAATCTAATAATTGTATTAGACTTACAATTATTTAATTTACCGTATATACTCGCACGTAAGTATACGCCTACATCGCATATAAGCCGACCCCCTAAAACTGCTTTAAAATGGCTAGTTTTCGCAAAACCCTGTATATAAGCTGACCATCCAATTGTCTAATTTTACTCCATATTTTTTCTTAATTTCATGCCATTTTTGACTTCGAAAATGAATTCTCCATGGTAATATTCATACTCAGTATAAATATCAGCTATAAATACAATAAATCTTTTGAAGTGACACATCTGTATGTATATATATATATATATATATATATATATATATATTAGTACTCTGTACACACACCAAATAAAGAGTCAGATAGCGATGATAATATTTGGCTGGACAATTGGCATTAGTGTCTGTCCTTGTGCCCATTTTTTTATACGCATATAAGCCGACCCCCTGATTTCAGTTTTGCATTTTACAGATCTAAATTCGGCTTAATTGCGAGTATATACGGTAATCTATCTATCATCTATCTATCTATCATCTATCTATCTATCTATCTATCATCTATCTATCTATCTATCTATCTATCTATCTATCTATCTATCTATCTATCTATCATCTATCTATCTATCTATCTATCTATCTATCTATCTATCATCTATCTATCTACCAACCATGTATTTCGAAACGACTTAATCAACCATGCCATGCACCAGTGCTTTGCTTTATGTTTATTTCCAAATCATATTGGATCAGTTGAATTATACAGAAACAATGTAGTTAAGAACATGTAATATTTATATTCTTTTTTGGACATAAGGAGACTTCTTTTAAGTTCTAAAGAAACGGGTTGCTTGTTAACAAGTTAAGGGAATAAAAATTGCGTGGTTGGGGTAGTGAAAAATATAATATTTACAAAGCCCTCAGAAAAAACAACTTCAAAGTCTATAGAAGTCTAAATGTTTAACTTCCTAGCCCTTGATTAGCTAACGTTATTCTTCCTAGTTTCTCCAAGTAAACAGTATTTCACATAGAAAAATCACGTTTAACGTTACTTTACATCTTATTGATTCTGGATTTTTTTTTTAAAAGCGAGAACGTAAAAGAAAAGAACTTAGATATTCTATTTTGTAAAATGAAAACTAGTTCCGAATCACAATGTTCAGCCTTGACCAAATTAATCAATTCCTTCTGTTCGAAATCAATCACGCTGTGTTCCAAAACATGCCATTTCAAATATAAATATTACTGTTTGAAACTTGGAGTCGAACATTCTTGAAAGCTATAACCACAAAGTCGAAAAATGGTGAAAACAGGTATTTTTTCAACACGTCAACGCAGCGAGAGTACTTTCCAGTTCGATAACATGCAAAAGCCGAGTACTAGTACACCGGCACGTTTCCAGGACCAGGACAATTTAAACGGTTCCAGATTGTTTTAAAAAAAAATAAAAATTAATTTGTATCATCCTTTCCCTTACATTGTGAAGAGATTTAAAGTCATTGCATCCTTGTAACTTTATTTTAAATTTATACTTTATCCAAAAAAAAAATAATAAATTTAACTTAGTTGATATGGATTGATTTTTTAATGGTGAGTTTAATAACATGCAAAATAAAATTTCCAATAGCTGAGCTCAGATTGAAAATTAACCTTTTAGTATGTAATATAAATGTTTTCTTTGAAGCGCTTCCTTCTGTTATTAGTATGGAGAAATAAATCTCTTAGTAAAGTGCATGGCCCCTTCTAAAACAGTACAAAAGAAAAGACGATGATATAAATGATTGAATTTAATCAAGAAAACGATACCCAATCTAGGGCTAATAACAATTTAATAATTTTATTATGTAAGTAATAAATTAGAAAATCAAAATTAAAATAATCAAGAAAACGATACCCAAACTAGGGCTAATAACAATTTAATAATTTTATTATGTAAGTAATAAATTACAAAATCAAAATTAAAATAATCAAGAAAACGATACCCAAACTAGGGCTAATAACAATTTAATAATTTTATTATGTTAGTAATAAATTACAAAATCAAAATTAAAATAATCAAGAAAACGATACCCAAACTAGGGCTAATAACAATTTAATAATTTTATTATGTAAGTAATAAATTACAAAATCAAAATTAAAATAATCAAGAAAACGATACCCAAACTAGGGCTAATAACAATTTAATAATTTTATTATGTTAGTAATAAATTACAAAATCAAAATTAAAATAATCAAGAAAACGATACCCAAACTAGGGCTAATAACAATTTAATAATTTTATTATGTAAGTAATAAATTACAAAATCAAAATTAAAATAATCAAGAAAACGATACCCAAACTAGGGCTAATAACAATTTAATAATTTTATTATGTTAGTAATAAATTACAAAATCAAAATTAAAATAATCAAGAAAACGATACCCAAACTAGGGCTAATAACAATTTAATAATTTTATTATGTTAGTAATAAATTACAAAATCAAAAATTAAAATAATACTAAAACTACTGACTTACAGAATAATAATTGGCTTGTGCCGTTAAATATTGAAGAGGATACCATTTGAAAAAAGGTGCAATGATGAAAGGAATCACCAAGCCATATCAAAATGATAGTAAACAAGTCTCTGATAGAAAAATCTCATTGGTAATCTCAATCTCTCAAAATATCTGTAGTTTCTCATTTCACCCTCTTTAGGCGTAAATATATACTATTTTATAGGTACGTCTCGAACGACCTTCGATTGTATTCCTTGCTCAATATTTCTACATAATTCTACATATTTCTAATGTTGTTCCGTCTCTTAGATGAGTTGCCGACCAAGGTTAACGAGTCTCATCTAATAATAATACAGGCTATAGATTTTATTTATTTGTAATTGATGTCAAGGCAACTATTTTTATTGAGTTACATTCTAAAATGCGGTTTCGAGATTCAGGTCAGCTAGAGTTCATTCACGGGGAAAGATAGATCTAAACACGTCGTCTGCATAACACAAGAATAAGGTGAACATTTTAATACTGAGTAATAAATGGTCAGACCTCAAGTGGCAGGAAATTTTAATATGGAAATAGGCTTGGGCACTGAGAACAGTAGTCGTAACTAATTGTGTGGGTAGCATTCATTTGTATTCTTATAAAATGATTTATTTGTATGCATGTTTTATCAAACAGCTTTCATTAGTAAGTTTCAGTTTCACGATCGGACAACACAATAGTTTGATTGGCCACAAGTATTTAAAATAAGAGAACATATCCCAGTTAACTAAATACACTTCATTAGTTGAAGGCTTTCAGGTTGAATGTGCTTTTAAAGCGGGGAATGATAAGAGTGAAACAACGAAGTGGATCATTGGTAATGGAAGAACTATGACTCCTTACAAAACGTTGGGTCAAGAGCAACCCAATCGCTGTACATCAGGTCATCACTGTTTATTTTTAAAAGAGGGGTATAGTGGAATTGTTAACATAATTTTTGAAAAGGGAAGGGGGAAATGCTATACCCTAGCTAAAATTCAAATCTAAAATAAATGTGCTACATATATACAATAAAAATTAACATAAAAAATCAAAAAAAAAATCAGTGAAACTTATTTACCCTGCTAATTGTTTTGAAATGTAGAAAAAGTTGAATAGAGGAAAGAGTAGAATTCATTTCTAAAACTTACAAGTTTCCTCATGACTATCGTCTGCTTGAAAAAAATGTTCTTGACCTTATCGCTCTTGATTTTAACATTAATGAAAAGATTACAACGAATTTGGAAGGGGCTTTTTGGAAAGTCAGATAGCATGAATGGGTGCATAAAAGAGAAAGTTATAGAGTGGTGAAGTCCAATTTTTAAAGATGGAAAGAGTGATTCAGACTTTTTGAAGAGAGTAAGACAAAGTATTGTAGCTAATTTTATGTAGCGCCTGATCTGTGTGGAGGTGTTCCTGGTGGAGGGACGTTAAGAGCTCGCGCTGGACGGCCCGCCGACGCCATTTCCCAATGTGACATTTGAGTATTACCCATATTAAAGAAAAAGGGCCGCTGACATTTGGTTGCCTAATCTACCTTGAACAGTGAATCCTTTCTAACGCGTAGGTTGCGATCAATATTTACTAATTTCTTTTACAACGCATAGGACGATCCATTACTAGATAGACCCACAAATCAAATTACAAACATACACGGTCTGTTTGGTTAAAATCGTTTAACATGTCCAAGTTATTAATAGAGCAGATGTGGGGAGGCATTCGTGTGAATTGAAGAAAACAATGACTGCAATGCTTTATTCTACTTGTTGTTTTGGGAAAAGTTAGGTCACCATTTCACTTTAACCTCACATTAAACACAAAGAAGACTACGATGATTTATCAGCAAGCTCAAGGTCTGGCCAAACCTTGACGAATTTCAGCACAGTTTTAAAAAAACAGTTTGTTGCAGGTATTAACAGCAGACGCAGGCAGAGAAAAGTCGGAGTCTTCATGTTGGTCTTGGTATGTCTTATGCATCGTTCTATTGTATTTGATTAATTTACTGTTAATTTAATACAGTATCTTTGATTTTGTTTAATGCCGATACAATAAACTTTCCTTTTGATTTGTCTTTTCAGATAACTGATGATTTTGGTCTTAAATTTAATATTATTTTTTAACGATCCAGTCTATTACAATGTGTGTGTATTTAAAGTGATTTTGTTGTTCAGATATTGTTTTTGAGCACCATGATATTAGCAGCAAACAAGCAATGTTAACAATGTGGCTGCTTGTATCAAACGTTTACGTCTACATGGCCTTGTACTTGTTGCACCGTTAACTTGGCTTCTTGTTTCTCAGTTTTTGTCCACGCTATCTTAGATTAGTTGACCAAGTGGAAAAGTTCAACTTAACCTACTGTACTTATCTACAGTGGTTAATATTGACATGTCCCTTCTTAGGTTTATCGGCTTTACAATGGCTGTGACTTCTACAGCAGCTGTGTATGTGGAGTTGAATTCACAATAAATTAATATTAATACCATTTCTGGTTTTCTGTTTTTTCAAAAGCAATTTAGCTTTCAAATGACTGTAAAATCGTTATGTAATTAATCGCTGACCTTATACTCATCAGAATAAAAGCTCTTATTTAACCTTCTCTAGTGCTACAATAATTCGAATACACCAGTTAGTGGATACAAATGTGTTGGCGGGATGACCGTATTTTGCCTCTGAATTCAATGTTTAGCGTTCCTGTTTGTTCAGGTCTTTTCCAAAATTATTTTATTTTTTGGTCTTCATCACTTTTGACTCTCAGATTCGCAGTTTCTCGTCTGATGTGAGCGCTACGTGGTTCACATGCACTCAAAACATGCTTGAGCTTGTTCAGCTGTTTGTAAATATGGATTTAACCATCCCTTGGAATGGCCTTTCATTTGTCACAGCTGCATATACCTTCAAATTACCGACAGTTCTCGTTCTAATAGTTCTCGCTAGAAAAATTTGCGAATTATTTATTTTATTATTTATTTTGAATATTCTCATCCGATATTCGCATCTAACAATAAATAAATAAACATAAATGTAACAGTACATACAAATAAATATCGGAGGCTACAGCAAAGTGCTATAACGAAATTGTTGGATATAGCCGGGTGTGGTTAAGTAAGGACCAATTTCTTTTAAATCTGGCTATAGTCATAATTTGTACTACAAAAAGAAAAAGATTCATTATTTTTTTTTTTTTATAAACATTGGTAAGTTTTTATTTATAAAACCAACCAGTGGCGTAGTTAGAGGGTTGCGGACCGCACCAGGTGACCCCATCACAGGGGTGACACAAAATTTAAAATATTGCATATTTACAAAGCACTCACAAGGTGGTCTAAAAATATAACACATGTAAATTTACCGCACATTTCACCAATGTAAATGCGTGCTGTATTAAAAGTTCAAGGATAATGCTTCAGAAACCCCAATTATTCATTACTCAAGGATTTTATAAATGACAGATAGCTTTATTTATCTACATTCCGAGAAACAAGGCTTTCCATTAATGCCAATAAATGCGATATTTATGTTATAATTTATTTTTGAAGGTATTAAAAACAAGTTATATCAAAATCTGAAAATCATAAAAAAATTTTTTCACTGATTCGTCACAATCACCGCCCCTTAAAATTTGATCCTGACTGTCACACATCACAATCATCATTTCCATGATGTCTACGATTTCACTTCAATATTCTGCCTTTACATTTGGGCTGACCTACTTGAGGGAGTTAATCTTACACATCAGATTAAAGGGTTCACTATTGGCAAAGCGGTGACCAACTTAGAGGCCTCAAGATTGCTTCTGCATGAGAAGCACTGTCAATTTGTTGAACATGCTATCATATTATAGAAGCCACTTTTAAAATCAAACAAATATTGCCTTTTACTAGACGAAAGATTGTTTCTTTAGAAGAGAATGTCTGGATAAATATTAACGATCCAATATGAGGCATTTAACGCTTTATTATCTTGCTCTTCGATAAATCAAAATTATACGGCGCTTGACATTCTTTTGATCAAGATATTGACAGGTTTGCAGCTTTGAAGACCGGAAAAGGAAAATGTTTAAATTAAAGTAAATGTAATGTAAAAATAACTCTAACTTAACGTTGTAAGAGTTCTTAAAAACATTTGTCTCCCCCTACTTTCAATAGTTTTGTCTTTTTTTTAATCGTGGCATTATTTTACTGTCTGCTTATTTTAACAAGAAGATATTCATCATGAATGTCAGAAGATTAGGTTTAAGGGGGGTGGGGGGGGAGTAATGACATCATGAGTTTACCACACGGGTGTCACAACCTCCAGCTACGCCATTGATACTGACCTTCATAAATTACTTAAGAAACAAATTTAAAAAAAAAACCTAGTTTTGTTACATGACATAGCAGAGTTAAACACAAAAAAATGTTTGTTGAAATCAGTTGATCTTGTACTGTGGTGGTATATGCATAGGTTAAATAAGTGAGTCGGTCTGAAACAGTTGATTAATAATTATATTTTGAATAAAGTATAGAACTAGTATAGAACTAGTATAGAACTAGTTCCCAAAAATCCCACCAGCCCAGCCAAAAGCCCCACTCAACCCAAAGGCATCCAACAAGCTCCCTAAATCAAAAGTTACAACCCCAACAACCCCCATGTCCCTGACCACCCCAATAAATGCAAACCTCCACCTACTAAATACTAATTGCAAAACATAGAATCAAAGAGACAAGAGCTCGCAGCCATCATCCAATACACCAGGCCCGAAATAATATGTGGAATCGAGTCATGGCTCAGAGGCATTAAACCTGGGAAAGAACCAACCCTGGTCTACATAAAGTCCTTACAAGTCTTCCCGGTGGTTTACAATGTGTATCGTCATGACCGCGCAACAAATGGTGGCGGCGTATTGATCTTGATTAACAGATCGCTGCCATCAGTGGAATAACCGCACCTGGTCACAGCCAGCAAAATAGTATGGGCAAAGGTAAAATTTAAAAAGAAAAAAAAAGACGTCTACATCGGCGCCTTCTATATGTCAAAAAGAACCGAGTGCGAACTTGACGAAATCCAAAAACCCATCAACATTCTTACAACCAACGGCAAAAACCCTCGCAACATCATCGTTGCTGGCGACTTCCACTGCCTTGATATAGACTGGACAACGCATACTGCCCACTCCACTTGCAGAGACAAATCCATTCAGCAATCACTGGTCGACATGGCCTCATCCTCACTACTCACTCAAGTGCAGAGGACACCGACACGTCAAAACAGCATCCTAGACATCATCTTCACATCCAACCCCACCCTTGTTAAACAATCCACGTGTGTCCATGGCATATCTGACCATGACGCAGTAGTGGCTGAATTCTGCTCCAAGCTAAAATAACGCGCGAGAAACACATTGAAGTCTTACAATTTCGGGAAGGCAAACTGGGACACGTTCAAACTAGATATCACCGCCGCTGAACAGATCATCCTAAAAAATATAACGAGGGAGAGGATGTAGATAAACTATCGTCGACCTTGAAAAATACCGTATCCAGCTGAATAGATCAAAATGTCCCATCAGCGACATATATATATGTAAATGGATAGTTTTATATGTACCTATATATATATATAAATGTATGTTGTGTGTCTAGTACAGAGGAAGTATTGGTATGTGTCTTATTTAGTAGTTCTGGTGCAGTGTACATAAGTAAGTGTTAAAAAAGAGTGGGTTTAAAGTCTTTAAAAGGAAAGGTTAGTGTTATTGCTATAGTAAAATGTATAAAAATGTATGTATTAAATCAAAAAAGAGATTGATTTTGTGAGATTAAATTGATTTTTAGCTAAATATTGGCAGTTATGCATCTTTTTAATAATTAAATATTGTAATGTAATTTATCTTAGAACTGGATCAGTATCGTTTATTTGATTGTAGTCAGAATCGACAAGATAATTAATGGCAAATGTAAGTAATCTATCTATCTATCTATCTATCTATCTATCTATCTATCTATCTATCTATCTATCTATCTATCTATCTATCTATCTATCTATCTATCTATCTATCTATCTATCTATCTATCTATCTATCTAT
>CAXITT010000246.1:1034368-1051201 GCA_964033795.1 Lymnaea stagnalis
TATCTATCTATCTATCTATCTATCTATCTATCTATCTATCTATCTATCTATCTATCTATCTATCTATCTATCTATCTATCTATCTATCTATCTATCTATCTATCTATCTATCTATTCATCTATCTATATATCTATCTGTATATTTGTATCTATCTTTTTCTTTGCTCGCCTCTGACCGTCACAAAGTGATGATGGTGTGGGCCTTCGGAGGCCGAAATCCACAACACCTGGGATTATTCTTCAAGGATTACAAACCTGTTCCCAACAGCACATCACCTCTCTCCACGCCGCTGGATAACCCAAGGGAACATCATTTTGAGGATACAGTTTGGTACCAGTGGCGTCGCAGCAGTTGTCGGAAAGTTTCATTATTCCAATGTTATCTATCTATATATCTATTTATTAATATTTCTTTTTTTCTATATCTACATATAGATCTGTATCAATATATCTATCGATCTATCTAACTATACATCTAACATCTATACCTCTATCTCTGTATCTATTTAGCTATGTATCTATCCATTTATAGATCTATAAATATAACTATAAATCAATCTTTTTCTTATATATTTAACTATCTATCTATTAACTCTTTTTCCCATCCGTGTATTCATTCATTTTATTATCGACGTATATTCCTTTTATGTATCTATTTATCTACAATCTCTTTCTGTTTGTGTTGTATTACTTTTTCTTTCACACTCTATTTCATATGATTAATACGTGATTTCCAACCCATTTCACCTTCTCAGTTTCCCTTTACAAGTGATCTTTAATTTAAAATCAATTTATTTCATTACATTTCAAAGATGCCAGTAGGACGATCATTTCCTTTCCAAAACATTTTAATGGGGTATAATAATAAATGCAGACAATATTACTTTTCCAAAAGTGTAGATTTCGACGATGTAGCATGTGGAGCTTTGTGCAATAGTAAACTATGTTCAACCTTGGCTGGTGGTGGAAACTGGATATGAAATGATCTATTTCATGCAAATAATCAAATATCAAGGGTATGCATGTGTCCTTATTGTAGGTTAATAAAAAAAGACGTCCGACGAAATATGTCATTGGTAAGGGGACTAGATCTGTTCCTTACTTGAAGTGGGTTATTGGTCAACCCCCAAGACCTTGTGGAAGGTGTTCTCTGTTTATTTTTAGATTACAGTTATGATGGAATGGTTGACTTGCCTTTTAAAAAGGGAAATGGAACTGTGTTTTTTTTTTTATGCGTGGAATAGAAGAATAACTGGGAAAAAAAATAATGGAAAAAAAATAAAGTAATAACACAGATAAATGTTTTACGTTTTTGTTAAATTTTTTTAGGTAAGAAGTCATTGCTTGAGGGACAAAGGTGAAGAAAAAAAACTGAGAAAAATACAATTATTATTCTTTTAACTTTCGAAATCCAATAACAATGCCTGTATAGCTTTAAGAAAATAAACTAATAAAACTAATTAATTTTTTAATTTAATTTGTTTTTTTAAAACTTGATTTCAACTTAAACATTTTTATAACTATATGCAAAATACATGAAATATACATTTTAATGAAAAAGGTATAAATATTTTACTGTACAAAATTCTCTGAAGCATTCATAAAAATATATTTTTCCCTGTTTAGTAATTGCCTTAAACAATAAAAGCGGGAAGTAAATAACTGAATGTAGTCATAATATACACAACAGTTAATTGCCAAAGTAAGTAATCTATCTATCTATCTTCTATCTATCTATCTAACAAACTTGTAATTCGAAACAACTTAATCAACCATGCCACACACCTGTGTTTTGCTTTATGTTATTTTTTAAAAATCATATTGAACAATGAAATTATATAGAAACAATGTAGTTGAGAACATGTAATATTTATATTCTTATTTGGATATAAGGAGATTTATTTTCAGTTCTAAAGAAAAAGGTGTTTGTTAACAAGTTAAGGTGATAAAAATTGCGTGGATGGGGTAGTGAAAAATATAAGATTTACTAAGCCCTCAGAAGAAAAAAAAACAACTTCAAAGTCTATGTAAGTCTAACTTTTAACTTCCCAGCCTTTGTTGAGCTAACGTTATACTTCCTAGTTTCTCTAAGTAAGATAATATTTCACAAAGAACAATCACGTTATAGTAGTGTAATCATTATTTTGGAGGCACTTTGTGCCGCTTTGCGGTGCTTTGTGCCTCCTATCGGCGCTTTGCGCCTCAAAGTAGGGTCGATAACCCGAAAATTAATATTTTTTAAATTGTTTTTTAAAATTACTTTCCTTTGATTTATTAATTTGGTTTTAATTGCGTATAACTACGTGTCTTGTTGTTAATCGAAGTGTTGTAAGAGTGTATTGAATGATTTTAATTGATTTTAAAGACAACATAAAGACAAGAGAAAGATAACAAAGAGGTATTGTATAGGTTATATAATTTTTTAATAAAATGTATTCCATGGTGTTGTACATCAGTTTTTGTGTATTGTAATTGATTTCTTAATTTTCTTAAGAAAGGTTCACAAATTTCTATTGAGTGGTTGTCAATTTTTATAATTAGTATTCTCATTGTGTAATTTGATAATTATTTGCGTATTGGTGTACAAGGATTTCTCATTTTTCTTTCTAATCTTCTTTCTATTTATTATAAGTTGATCTCAAAGTACGATGATAAATGATCTGTATTTTCTAATGAGTGGTTTTAATTATGTAATTTATATTGAGTGGTTCCAAATTTTGTATTGAGTGGTTTTCAATTTTCTAATCCGTGGTCATCAAGGGGTGGGGGTCTCTTTGTTTGTATTTTAATATTTTTTTTTTAAAATTAGTACTTTAGTATTTTATTTTGTTGTCTTGTATATTTTAAGTTGTTCTCATAGCATGTGGGGGGTCATTTTGGTTGTGTTTTTTTCTTTTTTATTCTTATTTTTTAATTAGTTTTCTTGTATATTTTCCATGATTCTCAAAGTATGTTCAGGTCGATTTTCTAACGAACATTGCTCATTGTGCTGGAGCTATAAGGAGGTTTTCTTCTTGTTATGGAATACTTCTTTTGTAACATGATACGGCTATTTAATTTTATCGAGTGAAAATTAAATATTTCTCATTTTGATTGGTTCTCATACTTGGGTCAGGGGGCATAAGGCAGTGTATTATTTTTTTTTTAAAATACTGGTTTTGTAACAAGATAATATTATTCAATTTTATTGAGGGCTACGCATTATGTAGGTTAGGGAGTAAACAATGTGTAGGTAAGGGGTTATTCGAATGATGGGTGTTGTTAAAGCAGCTTGCCATGGTCGCTATCTTGGGTTAGTTGTTGCAAGCCATAGCGTGCGATTACCAGATTATCTTTAGCTTGGTTTAGTGGTTATTAATCATAGGGTGCGCTGTAGTATAATGAGTTGTTTGATTGAATGGGTCTCAAGCTTGGATTGTGTGGTCAGGGGTTTTTAAGCTTCTTCTTCTTCTTTTATATTTTGTACCATTTTATTATGTACATATTATGAAATATTTTATCACAGGTATTTTAAAGGTAAAACGATTTTTATTATGTACAGAGGTAAGTACAGATATAAGTGTAGCTTTATCACAATTTTTATGTACATATGCCCATTCACTAAATCTGGTAGGCAGAAGTGCCGTTGACTCGTGTTTAGAGGCAATAAACTTCTTCCATACAGAGCAACTGATCTATACTTTTTTCTCAGCTTCAACCAAAAGATTGAAGATTCTGAAAGGATGCCTTGTGAATGAAAAGATGGTAAAATTCCTTTCCGATAACAGATTGGAAGCACATGCTGTTGTAAATGAAGCCATTCTACAGTCTCATCCTCAGATTATAGAATCGTTGGAATGTTTACAAGAAGATCTGTCACAGAAGGGGGGCACTAAAAGAGAGGCAGAAATTATTGCAAAGAAGATGTAAGAATTATAATTTGCGTTCATGCTTGTCTTTTGGGAAAAGTTTTACAACATTTTCACAGGGTCAGTCAAGCTCTACAAAATGAGAACGTGAACTTGAACACGTGTGCTGATTTATATTCTTCACTAACAGATCACTTGCATGAATCTAGGAATGAATTTGAAAGATTTGAAGAAGCTTAAAAAGAAATAACACCAGGTGTTGATTATAAGTCAACTTTGACCCGTAATCGTAAACGAAAGACAGTGGTCATTGATGGTGATGCCCCTGAGGTATCTCAGAATGTCACAGACAAATTTCGTATATCCGCTTTCTACACCATTGTTGACAAACTTGAGACAGAGATGAGTAGACGAAGACAGGTATCTAATGATCTAGCAGTTCGATTTTCTTGTTTGGTCCATGTACCACAAACATCTCAGTGTTGTGAAGGACTAATAAATGAATATCCTGAAAATCTGAACAATAATTTATATACAGAACTACACAAGTTTCACTCATATATTCGCCACAAGTTTTGTGCACCAAAATCTGAGAACAACACGTTCAGCCATGCAGAGCTCTACAAAGTAATAGTTAGAGACAACATCGAGGGTGCTTTTCCAAATGTAGATTGCGCCTTGCGCATATTTTTAACATTAATGGTTAAGAACTGTTCAACTGAGCGCTCTTATTCTCTGTTGAAACGTACACAAAAATCCAAGTAAATCGACAATGTAAAAAGAAAGTCTTGATTCCTTATTTTTGCTTATGTATAAGGCAAATTTACTCAAAAACTTTGCAGAACGTTTATCTAGAAAAGATAACTTTAAAATGTAAATATGTGCTCTCTCTGACTTTCTTATCTATCAAAAAAGTTACAGTATTTGTGTCTACTATTATTTCAAAATTAATAAACTATTAATTTTAATACAGAAATACCTTATTGTAGGTTCTATATCATTGATAGTAATACAAACATATGTGTGATAGTAGTACAAACATATGTGTTTACATTTCACGACTGTTTTTCTTTGTTCGTTTTTTTGCATAATATTGAACATACCAGTAGTCAGTGGAGGATCAGGGAGCCGGGAGAGTAGGGGGCACCTATGTTGGTTTGTGGGTAGGGCACAAAATGGCTTAATCCGGCCCTGGTCATAGGTATCATGACAAAAAGTAGACTTTCGTGATAAGATGTTATTTATCAGGCGAACCAGAATATTAAAAGATGCGCCGCCAATATGTTATAATTTATTTAGGAGAACTTTGATACCTGACTTCATTTGTGACGAACAAGGTGGGACCTATGTATATTATGTATATTAGCGTAATTGTGTTGGATGCAGTCCACCTATTAATTTAAAATTGTTTTAATTTGTGATCATCCGAGGTGTCTTCCCCTTAACGAAAAGGAATAAATTCAACTTCGTAACGTTGGTCAAAAATTGTATTTGCCTGTCGGACACAGTAAAATTACCTTGAAATGATTATCTGGATAGACATGTGTATAAAAAGAGAACCTGGACAAAATACATGCCGCTGGACCAACGTAAGTTTTTGTAGATACATATTTAAAAAAAACACAGTGATCTTAATTTATTCTTAAAATAACTATGTTTGTCTTGTAAAAATATTGTCAATAAAAAAAAATTGAATATTGAAACAATATGCAAACCTCTTTGTTGTATATATTTTGTTGTATAGAAATTCGTCTGACAATAAACTAATAAATAAATAAAGACCGTATACCTATACTCCACAAACTAAATTTGTTAGAAACATTGTCATGGAAAAAAATCACTAATTAAAATCTCTTGCATCCCAACCAGGGACGCGAACGCTAAGATAAGAGGTCAAAAGGCAGTCAGAACTGTTATAAAATTTCACCCGCCCTAGAGCACGTATATCGCACTTTTCTCTAACAGGAGAGGTGACAAAATGTTTGGTCAAAAAAAAAAACTAACCTCAATTCGACCAAGGGTTCCCTTCAATGTTTGTGCTTTTCCATGTGTGTCAAATAATTTTTTAAGCGTAACGGACACTAAAATTACCTTGAAACGGTTGTTTGGCTAGAAAAGTATATGAAAAGAGGAGCCCTGGAACCAAGACAATCTGCTAAATTTTGTGAAGATGTATATTTCAAAAACACAGCGGTCCTCATTTACTCTTAAAAACTAAAATAACTATGTTTTGTATAGAACATTTAATGTCAATAAACTATTAAATTTGTATGACAACTGTTGTTTTCTAAATGTTGTTGTTGTATACAAATTATGTTAGTCAACAAAAATTGCTAAATAAAAAAAAAAACTTCAAACAAAAAAACTCGACCTCATGTCTATGACTTCCAAACTCTCATGTTCAGAACCGATGTTGCATGAGCCCCTTTGTAAGAGTTGTTTATTTCCATTATACTAGCTTCAACTTCCACCAATAACAAATAGTAGAGCTAAAATGTATGTTACGTGTTGCTCCGAGGTTTCTACAAAATTGTGTCTGATCTTAAACACTTCTTATCCTACTACAGCACCATACAATGAGCACCACTTATCAAATCTCATTAACAACATGACCACTCATTAGAAGTCAAATGGATCCTCAAAATATCACAGAAGAAAAAAGATTACAAATATAAAAAAAAATACCTCAACTAACTTACGTTATCTTACCAAACTACAAGAAAAGCAATTCCAAACAAGAAAACGGCTGTCCTTATGTCTAGGAAAACCTAACCTTAGCTAACATAACTTAACTCAAATAAAGATATGTATACTACAACCGACCCTTATGGCTAGTTACCACTAAACCAAGCTTGCTAACGCCCCATTAAACATAAAGAAAAGTATCGAACTACATGGCATCTAATTTAAAAAGATTGGAAAATCAAAGAGAATACACATCCCAAATGACCCCTAGCCCTAGATTGAGATCCCTTGGATAGAAATAAAAACTACAAGACCAAAAAAATACACCTTTATGCCTAGTGACCACTAACTCAATGTTGAAAATCATTCAAAATATAACCCATTAGACTACAAAGTTAAACAACACACTACAATAACTCTAATTAGGACCCTACTCGGTCCTCAAAATTGACAAGAAGAAGCTTTAAAACACCTGTCATGCCTACCAACCCATAAACATATAGAAATGATGATTAGAAAATCGACACCGACATAGTGATAGCCACTTAAAGTAGACAATAAAACTAATTAAAAATATAAGAAAACATGAAAATAAAATAATAAATGAACCCCATCCCTTAAGAACAACTCGGTAGAAAAAAGCCCCCCCGTGTCTCTTTGAAACTATACTGTCTAAGTCTCCTATACTATAACGCGGCTGTCTTTCCTCGACGGTTCCTCCCTCTGCTGTCTCAACTACACCATAAAACAAAAAAAAAAACTAATTAAAAATTAAAAAAAAAATATTAAAAAAAAATTAAAAAAAGACCCCCCCCCCCCCTTGAGAATCACTTATAATATACAAGAAAACTAATTAAAATATAAGAATAAATAATAATACAAGGGAAAAAAATGAACCCCACCCCTTGAGTACAATCTTTTGAAAATTGACAACTCATAGAAAATTGAGAATCACTCAAAAGAAATTTATATAATAAAAACCAATCATTAAAATATACACAGCATTTACCGTCATACTTTGAGAACCACTAATAATAAATTACATAATAATTAAAAAGAAAAATGCATTTACAACAATAATTAAAATCTAATTGCACAATGCCAATACTAATTATAAAAATTGACAATCATTCAGTAGAAACGTTTGTACCACTCAATAGAAAATATGAGAACCACTCATAATAAAATTATGTAATAGTTACAATTAAAACCCATCGGAAAACCACACCATTAATCTAAAATCTATACAACACCTCTTTTGATATCGTTAATTTTGTCTTTGATGTTGTCTTTAAAATCAATCAATCAAATTACCGGATTAGCATACAAAATACATTGTTGTACAACAAGGAAAATAATTCAAATCAATATAATTATAGCTAATTAAATCAAACGGAAATAATTTCTATAACAATTTTTTTTTTAAAATAATTACTAACTTATTATTGTCCCTACATGACCCTTCAGGGTATAAACCCTTCAGAACACCCTTTAAAAAAAAATTTAAAAAACAGCTCAATTAGTCACTGATCTACTAATGATACATATTGTTTTATCTTGATTATCTTAGAGAATGCAATCAAAACCATGTCACATCTTTAATAAAAAGAAATAGGACATCTAAAGTGCATATATTATGTTATTCTATAATATATGATGATGTAAAGGTACATCGTATGAAATAAAAAAAATTTTTAAATATGCCAATTATTTGAAATGCCAGTTGTCCAAACCTTACAATGCCCATTTTTTATTATGAAACGCAATGCCCATGACATATAGCTTTGTTGGACAATATACGGAAAACATTTCCAAGTAATGTCGCACAGCCCATGATAATGCGATATGTAAATTTGCACGTTTAATTTTCTGAGCATTCGATGACAGGACAAGTGCCTAGCCCAAGAGTTTTTGAAAGTACCCAAATTTGCAGAATGTTCTCCATTACTCTTAATGCGCAATTTAAAGAAAATTATAAAATGTAAACCAATGGAACGTTTGTACAGCTCATAGAAACTCGGAGTTAATACGTGGATCTAAATTCATCGG
This sequence comes from Lymnaea stagnalis, assembly GCA_964033795.1. Lineage (NCBI taxonomy): Eukaryota > Metazoa > Mollusca > Gastropoda > Lymnaeidae > Lymnaea > Lymnaea stagnalis. Next base: position 1,042,951 of record CAXITT010000246.1, read on the forward strand.
AAGTCATTATTGAAAATAATTCCAAAGAAAAACCAGCAATCAAGTTTATCCTCTGAGAAGTGATGCCTAGACCTATACTAAGAGATGGACCTCATAGAACACTCCAGGATTGACCAAATAGAAAACTTAAGGATTGACCCCAAAGAACACTCAAGGATTGGTCTAATAGAACACTCTAGGGTTGGCCTTATATAACACTTAAGGATTAGCCTCTGAGAACTCTAATGGTTTGGCTTCATAGAACACTCATGGATTGGTCTCAGAGAATACTCAAGGATGTGTTACATAGAACACTAAGAATTGGCCTAATAGAACACTCAAGGAATGGCTTCATAGAACACTCAACGATTGGCATCATAGAACACTCAAAGATTGGCATCATAGAACGCTCAAGGATTGGCCAAATAGAACACTTAATGTTCGTAATCATAAGCCACTATGTAATCGTGCTCACAAAACACTTAAGGTATGTTGATCAGACCAATCAAGGGTTAGCATAACAGATCACTCAAGTATTGGCCTAATAGATCAATCAAAGATAGGCCTCATAGATCACTCAATGATTGGACTCAAATAACACTCATGGATGGGCCATATAGATCACTCAAAGTTCGGCCTGATATCACGCTCAGGGATTGGGCTCATAGAACACTTCAATCATTAAAATTCAAAATTAAGAACATTAGCATATTTAAAATGTAAACTATCATGCTCAAACATTTTCTGTTGTGTTAAAAAAAAAAAAAAAAATTGACTTAACAACAGCTGGCCAAGCATAAAGGTGTGAGACGATCACGGTCTTAAACATGGTTGTGTACGTGATGATCTTTTTTGTTGGCTTTATGCTCACCTGACGTGTCTCGAGTGCTACCATGACCTTCATATAGAAGGAAAATTCTCACGGCAGCAGCACAATTTTTGGCGCGGTTCTCACATTTTATACCCAACACGAGTTTTAGGAAATACATTTGACTCCATTCAGAAAGGTTTGCGTTTAAAAAAAACAACAAAAAAAAAACAGTCATTTGTTTTAGCCACGAACTTTGACTCCATTTAGGAGGTAGGCGCTTAAAAAAATACTTTTCTGTCATTAAATAATTTTGACTTAATGAAGAGAAGAAGGCATTAACAAACATAAGATTTGTTGTATTGAAGGAAATTGACTCAGTTGGGATACGTATGCGATTAAAAAGCTAAACTAATTTTCTTCGTTGAGAGATGGTGGTGTTTAAAAAACCAAAAATTATTTTGGTAAAGAAACTTGACTCAATATTCAGAGGCTTAACAAACGGATGCAAAGACTGGGGGTAAAAGATTGATAAACAATTATTTTTTCAGATGTCAAAATTAATTTAACTTGAACATTGGTCCAGCTAACAGCATATGATACATTACACACAGCCGTTTAAAACTGGACTGTCCATTATAGTGTCAATGAAAACAACCTCGTTAAATACATGTTTGTTTCGGTGTCAATTGAACGTAAATAAACATTGAAACAACTATAAAACATGGCAACAGTAGCAATGCTAGTGCAAACATGACCGAGGGTTGATTTTGAAGATAAAAAAAACAACATGAATTGTGATCTTTTAAAAATCATCTGTTTTAGTTGTTTAAACACTTTGTGTAGAAGCAAAACGAGCTTCTTTTTAGTAATGTTCACTAGATATAATCCAATTGATATTGGAGCGTTTGTAAGACTGCATCTGTGTGAGTACACAAAGATGACTTCCAGATTCCACTAATAAGCTTTTTCTTTCTCCACATCCTTCAAGAGGTATTATGACAATGCTCGATCTTTGTTATTGTAAAATATTTGACTCATGCAGGTAACGAAAAAATTCATCAATAAACTTAACCGTACACACCTTTTCAATCCAAATACAAACTTCACGAAAGGGACCTAAAATTAAACATGTCTCGCACTGTTTGAGGATCAACTGTTAGTCATATCATATCGTATTCGGTGCGTCTATTGAACATTTCGAATCTTCATTAGTGGCTAAAAATGTGTTTTGGGGAAGACCGTATTTCGCTTCTGAATTCAACGTTGAACGTACATAGTGTGTATTGCCGAGACCCAAAACAATTTAAATTTGCCCTAAGCTTTGCTCTAAAACCATGCAATAAACGTGTGCTAATGTCATTCTAGTGATTGCGGGCGATCTGATAATGATGGTCTCTGCAGTAAAAGACTCAAAATCAATAATATGTTAAATGATAGAACAGCTGTTAATTTTGATGAATACAATTTTAGGATATGACGTGCTTACTAAAGTGAAGAAGTTTACGTGCAAATGCAATTTTTTTGTCCTGGAGAAGGAGTCGTGGGCTAAATAATCAAACTGGTTCTACATAAATTATTACTACGCGTTTGGAAGGGGCTATTGGTTTGGCAAGACAGATTGATTGGATCTATGAGGAGAAAGATGTAGATTGGTGAAGTCCAATTTTTAAAGATGAACAAAGTGTTACAGGTTTTTTGATGAGAGTGAAGCAAGAGTGTTGTAGCTAATTTTATGTACCTGACCCTTGTGGAGGTGTGCCTGGTGGAGGGACGTTAAGAGCTCGCGCTCGACGGTCCGCCAAGGCCATTTCCCAATGGGCATTTGAGTATGGGCCATAATAAAGAAAAATGGCCGCTGACATTTGGTTGCCTTGTCTCCCTTGAACGGTGAGTTATTTCTAACGCGTAGGTTGCGATCAATATTTAATAATTATTTTTTTTCACAACACAGAACGATCCATTACTTAGAGACACCCATTCAATCCATCGCATCTCATCTCCAAAGAACAATGGTCTTAAGAGATCTAACAGCGAGCATTAAATATGTTTCTATTCAAACAAAATTGATTTTTCAAATCAAAGTGCGTCCATTTAACATACACCGTCTGTTTTGTTAAAAAAACGTTTAACATAGCGATGTTATTAATAGAGCTGACGTGTCTAAACCTTGATGAATTTCAGCACAGTTTTAAAAATCAGTTTGTGAGAGACATTAACGGCAGACGCAGGCAGAGAAAAGTCAGAGTCTTCATATTCGTCTTGGTATGTCTGATGCATCGTTCTATTGTATTTGATTAATTTACTGTTAATCTAATACAGTTTAACTTTGATTTTATTTAATGTCCATACAATAAACTTTCCTTTTGATTTGTCATTTCAGCCAACAGAAGATTTTGATCTTAAATTTAATATTATTTTTTTCACGGTCCAGTATCTTAGAAAGTATGTGTCTTGAAAGTAATTTTGCTTTTATGTCATTGTTTTTAAACAACTATGATATTTGCTGCAACCAAGCAACGTTTCCGGCTGAGACTGTACAGATTGGTTTTTTGACAATGTGACCGTTTCTATCCAACGTTTACGTCTACGTTTCCTGGTACTTGTTGCACCGTTCGTTTGCTTTCTTGTTTCTCATTTTTTTTTCCCCACGTCATCTTTAATGAGTCCAACAAGTGCGTCATTTCAACTTAACCTACTGTACTGATCTACAGTGGTTAATGTTTACTTGACCCCCTTCTTAGGTTTATCGGCTCTACAATGGCTATGCCTTCTACAGCAGCTGTGTATGTGGGTTTGAAATAACCATATCTTAATATTAATGCCTTATTCTGGTTTTGTGGTTTTTCAAGAAGCGTTTAGCTTGCAAACGGACGTACCATCATCATGTAGTTAATCGTTGACCTTATACTACTAATAATTAAAGCTCTTAGTTTATATTCTCTGGAGCTATTGGATTACGCCAGTATCCTGATCGTTTTTGTCTTTTTCAAAGTATTTTTTTTTTGTTTTTTTTTTGTTTACTTTTAATCCCTTTTGGCTCTTAGATTGCAGTTGCGCGTCTTATTTGAGCGCCACGTGGTTTACATGAGCTGAAAATATGTTTGAGAGTGGTACAGCTGTTTGTAAATAGAGATTTAAAATCACTTACTTAAGGGCAGTTTTCAGATAAGAGACGGTTTCTCTTGTACATGCCGCTAGGTTGTATACACCATTGTTTGCACCACCATCTAATTGTCTGACATATGGACTTATCAGATGTACTGAACAGAATTTACTTAACATATGCACTTAACAGATGTAATGAACAGATGTAATGAACAGATGTACTGAAAGATGTACTGAAAATATGTACTTAACAGATGTACTTAACAGATGTTCTGAACAGATGTACTTAACAAATGCACTGACACATGTACTTAACAGATTTACTGAACATATGTGCTAAAAATATGTACTTAACAGATGTACTTAACAGATGTACTTAACAGATGTACTGGAAATATGTACTAACAGATGTACTGAACAGATGCACTGAACATATGTTCTGAACAGATGTTACTGAAAAGATGTACTGAAACTATGTACTGAATCTGTAATTAACAGATGTATTTAACAGATGTACTTAAGAGATTTACTTACCAGATCTACTGAACAGGTGTACTTAACAGTTGTACTGAGCAGTTGTACTGAAAATATGTACTTATTTAACAGAGGTACTTAACAGATGTAATGAACAGATGTGCTGAAAATATGTACTTAACAGATGTACTTAAAAGATGTACTGAACGGATGTACTGAACCGATGTATTGAGCGGATGTACTGAACATATGTTCTGAACAGATGCCCTTAACAAATGTACTGACATATGTACTTAACAGATGTACTGAACATATGTGCTGAAAATATGTACTTAACAGATGTACTTAACAGATGTTTTGGAAATATGTACTTAACAGATGTACTGAATAGATATACTGAGCATTAGTACTGAACAGATGTACTTAACAGATGTAATGAAAATATTTACTTAATAGATGTACTGAACAGATGTACCCAACATACGTTCTGAACAGATGTACTGAACAGATGTACTGAACAGATATACTGAACAGATGTTCTGAACAGATGTACTTAACAAATGCACTGACTCATGTACTTAACAGATTTACTGAACATATGTGCTAAAATATGTACTTAACAGATGTACTGGAAATATGTACTATCAGATGTACTGAAAAGATGCACTGAACATATGTTCTGAACAGATGTACCGAACAGATATACTGAACAGATGTTACTGAAAAGATGTACTGAAACTATGTACTGAACATATGTACTGAACATATATAATGAAAATATGTACTGAACAGATGTACTTAACAGATTTACTAAACAGATGTAATAAACACTCCTGAAATATTACCTAACATAAACAGCGCCCCTTCTCTAAACACTTCAAATGAATCAACCACAATGTTGTTGTTTTTCGGATTGTACTGTAGTTACGTCGTGAGCTGCTCTAACACACAAGCCGGGTAAATTTTGAAACAATCTGTTTCATACTTAAAGAAAATGGACAAACCATATAGTATTAATGCAAATGTTCAACTTTCGCGTCACGACCAATTGCATTAAATTTACGTTTCCTCTTTTCTTTCCCATTCTGCTTGCATTTAATAACAATTCTGCATATTTTCTGTCACATTGCTCTTGATGTCCTCTCGGGTTACTTACCAATCTGATAATTTTTATGGCATGTAATTCTGTTTTTACTCTTGTTTTGTCAATGATGGGATGCTATCGCCGAAATCTATCATTTTTTTGTTGCGCATTGTTTTTCAGGTTTTCCAAATGCTTTTTTAAGCTTATTTCCTATTTAGCTTAACTGATTGATGTCTCTCGGTAATTACCATTTTCGATCCTCGGCTTCTCGACAGTGGACCTGATATAAGCCATTAATCTCTTGTAGGCAGTGCGAGACGCCGTCGTATTCAATCTGGCATATAAAGTTGGTGGTTTTCCGTTTTTGTTTTTCAAGAAAAACTTCTAACATGTTTGGTCTATAAGGCCCCGAACTTGTCGTACATGCATATCCTCGCTATGTTCCTTTTGTTACACTTACATTAGCACCATTGACAATGTTATAAAGCATCGTGTTATCTATTCCTTCGCGGATTAGGGCCCATTTTGGTTTTGTGAAAAGAAAATGATTCATAGTAAATCTTACATTACCAAACCCAAATTAATTGTAATGAGTATTGGTGATGGTTGAAGTGAAAGAAATATAATATTCAGATTAAAAGTATATACATCTTCTAACGAATATATTATAGGGCCTGTCTTATTTAACTTTTAAAAGAATTTTTTCAGTAACCGATCGGGTAAGTATTTTTACATCTATGCTGCAATTCAATGTATATCTACGTACTAGGTTTACTTATAGTTTTCCATCTCATTGATTAGTTAACGGCTATACATTTTAAAGCGTTACCAAATTGTAGTAATCTATGTTGTTTTTTATGTCCGGAAATTGAATGCAAACCCATAAATTATTTGACTATGCGTGTCAAATTGCTAACAACACAAAAACCAGCAGAACTAGTAAATAGAGTTTGCTTTGTCATTATCTTCAACCAAGTTTCATTCTGTTTAACCCATTACACAGATGTACGACCAAAACGATCCATCAGTTTGTCACATTATAATGTATTAAATCTTATAATTTTTGCCTATAAAAGTTTGCCAAAATATATTTTTTTAATACAAATTGCACCCATTAACTCTTTGATCACTTTTCATTTAGATCATAGTCAAATATAAACAGAAGAAACACGTTAAAAAAAACAACTATGCTCTTTTGGGTAGGTATAAAAAAATTTCTACTCTGAGTTGGAATGACTTCAGTGGATTTGTGATTGTCTTGTAAAGAATTTTTCAGCTTTTTCCCCCCACAATTTGCACGTTATAGTTGTTTTTTTTTTTCTTTCATTAAGTACAAAAGAATTTGCTAATGAAGACTGTCTTTTGTGATTTGTGTATTTCTGTTACATGTCAACGGCTTTAATATAATACATAGTACATCACATTACTCAGCGTGGCATACAATTGTCACTTCCGCAATTCTTATAAACAATAGCACTCTCTCGAGATCTGTCATCATGGATGACTAAATTAATGTATAACTCACAAAACCAGTACCATATTTTTAGACCCCGCCGCATTTTTTGGGACAGGAGAGGTCTCAGACGAGAAACGACGATCAAGATCTATAGCGCCACAGTGCTCTCAATTAGGCTCTACGGAATTGAAATGTTGGCAGTCTACCAGCGTCAAGCCAAGAAACTAAACCCCTTTCACACAACATGTCTCAGGCAACTCCTCGTCATCAGGTTGCATGATGAGTGCTTGACACGGGTGTCCTCACTAGCATCGTCGCAACCCTGATGCAGTCTCAACTCCGTTGGACTGAAATAAGCAGCCCGTATAGAAGACAAAAGGATCACCAAACAGATGTTCTTCGCCGATCTCTCGATTGGTAATCATTCCCAAGGAGTTAAAAAAAAGCTTCTTTTTTCCCTCGATTTGCCACTAGCACTGCCCCTTTAAATTTGAGCAGGACTGTCCTAGAGTGCATTATCATTTGCATGATGTCTACTATTTCACTTTTAGCCTCTAACTTTACATTTGGGCTGACCTACTTGGATGTGTTAATCTTCTTCTTCTATATTTTAAAGGCCCGCGATCAATTTATTGATCATATTGGCTCCTATGAACGTAAAAGGGGATTTGCAATGCTTCTATTCCTGGTGTTGATGAGGACATGTCACTGATTTCCAGTGCCACTTTGTGAGGGAGTCATGCACTGGGTTGTTTGAAGGCTCGAGGCAACAGACACACATGCGTCTAGTGTTTTCGCCTCAACCGTTTCTTACACAGCAGACTAAAGGTTTCACTCTGACACAGCGGTGACCAACTTAGAGGACTTAAGATTGTTTCTGCATGAGAAGCGCTGTCAATTGATTGATCATGCTATACCATAGAGGCGGCTTTTAAAATCAGACCAATGTTGCATTTTACTAGACAAAAGATTGTTTCTTTAGAAGAGAATGTCAGGATAACTGTTTACGATCCACAATGACGCAAGGGAAGTTTTATTATCTTGCTCTTCTCTAAATTAAAAGTATACGGCGATTGATATTCTTATGATCAAGAGATTGACAGGTTTGCAGCTTTCAAGACCGGGAAAGAGACATTTTTATACTATAGTAAATTTAATGAAAAAAAGGTAACTAAAACGTAACGTTGTAAGGGTTCTTAAACACAATTGTCTGCCCCTGAATTCCTTTGATTTTCTTTTTTTTTTTTTTTTTCCCTTGTCATTTTTATACGGTCGACTTAATTTAAAAAGAAAAATTTAATAGTAAATGACTGAAAATTAGGTTTGGTTGGGGGGGTCGTGG
>CAXITT010000247.1:0-10955 GCA_964033795.1 Lymnaea stagnalis
TTAGACTTAGACTTAGACTTAGACTTAGACTTAGACTTAGACTTAGACTTAGACTTAGACTTAGACTTAGACTTAGACTTAGACTTAGACTTAGACATAGACTTAGACTTAGACTTAGACTTAGACTTAGACTAAGACTAAGACGTAGACTTAGACTTAGACATAGACTAAGACTTAGACTTAGACTTAGACTAAGACTAAGACTTAGACTTAGACTTAGACTTAGACGTAGACTTAGACTTAGACATAGACTAAGACTTAGACTTAGACTTAGACTAAGACTAAGACTTAGACTTAGACTTAGTCTTAGACTTAGACTTAGATTCAGTGCAATGGTCCATAAACTGTTTTAGCTCTGCGAAGTCCTAGTCGAGATAAACTTCGTTATATTTTTTGAAATGGTTGCACATTTGGGAGAGTTAAATTGCACCACAACACAACTAAATACTTGTATGCATAAGACACGTTTTTTAGACTAAGTTTTAAGTGTACGAGTCGATCATTAGGCCAAAAACTAATAACCTTCGTGGAGTGATTTAAACGTTAAGCCTCATCCGCATTCCTTGCTTAAAACTCATCATTTCAGCCCACTAATCTTAATGTCAACACACTCGACATGTTCAGATCATTCGCAACTTTGGTACAAGATAAAGTGGCCAATCGACGCCAAGTCTTTCGGTGCGTTGCCCCCGGTGTTGAATCAAGTCTGCGGTCCTCCAGTTATAGTGTTCAATTGGTCTTCAATTAAGCTTGTTGTTGTTGTCTTTTCCTATTCTAAGTGTTATAAAATCGTGTTTGACTGTCCATGATGTATTTTACTGATTGAGATGATGTCTGGCGGAACTTAACTTCGTTCGACTCCGTTCCCAACAAATAGACCGACAAGATGTCCTCTACGAGGAGACTAGCTGTATCCATTATCTATATTGCTATTGCATTCATACCTGCGACAGGTAAGCATTTTAAAAAATACAGGTAGAAGTAGAAGCCGTTATGGAGCACATTGATAAACTGTAGACACCTTTATTTCATACATTTTTTTTGGCATTTCTCTTGATCTAATCCAACACAGAGCTCTTTCATAAATATTTAAATGTTCTTATTGTAATCATGAAGGTACATTTATGACAATCGTCATTGTTTATTTTTATCTTTATAATTATTTTTTTGGTTTTGTTGCTCTGTTGTTTATTTTTCTTATTTCCAATTGACATTTTTTTTCCGGATCCGCCCATGAACATGCATTTTGGCTCGTACTTGAATGTGTTGTTTCTTTCAGACAATTTTGAGATTGCATTTCAAACTTTAGGATGGGAAGTGCCCAAAATAGCAAAGACATCTTAAATTCCGCACCATTCTAGTTGTGTCACCCTTGAGGGTTCGCTTTTATGTATTTTTATTAATCGCTAGATCATTCTCACCCCTTAAATCTTTATAGTCCCAGAATTTTTTTGTTAAATTAAAAAATACAAGAATGCATGTTATCACTTATCTGAATTTAGTTTTGCAACATTCTACTCTTATTTGGAGAGCAACGGAAGAGATCTTAGTTGTTTTTTTTTTTGTTTTTTTTTTAAATGTAGGTCTCACTTAACGTTAGAACCTGTTTTTTTTTCGCCCCGCAACTCCTACGATGCAGGATGCCTCGGATACTTTAAGGGTTCAAAGATGTGATGAGGATATTTCTTTCAATGCAGGTTGGAAAAAAATGGGGAGGGGGGGAGCCAAACGGAAAAGTGCTTGACCTGCTTGTGTTGTGCAAAAGAAAATGTTTATATTACTAGAAATAGTAACAAGGCTTTTATTTTTCATTGACATTATTTTGGGGGATAGTTACTTAATTAATAAATGAATTTTCAACACACACACATACAAAATAATAATAATAAAAAGGTTTCCATCACTAAAAAGCATTCCAAAAATTATTTTATATGCTGAACTTAAATGGAAATTTTTTTTTATTATAATTAGACTACCTTTTCAAAATATTTACAAATTTTACCAGAGTCAAAGAGAAAAAAGAAAACTGTTTATTAGAAAGGCCTATACATTTTGATCGGTTTTGAAAGCTGGTCGTTTTTTTATCAATCGTATATGAACGGCATAACTCTTATAAGAGGATGTGAGTTGTTTACAAAAGACATCATATATTTATTAATCTGTAATTTTATCTAAGGGAAATCGTATTCAAATAAAGTATATATTTCCCATTATTCAGCTGATTGAAATTTTTATTTGTAATTTTAAAATATTCTAACTTCTTTCAGATCAATTATAAAGTGCTGCTTAGATATACATTAAAACACGTATTTTTACACCAGATCCAAAGAATTTATTTTAAATTGAACAAATTAGGAGTAAGAATTTTTTTCTAAAACTAGTACCAACAAAATTTCTTTTCATAGAATTGACATGATCATTGAAATGCTAGTTCACACAAATCACTCTTTAAAAAAAAATAAAAAAAATTCAGATCAAGAAAAAATATTATTTTTTTTTAATCAGTACATATATAGGTGGGGCATACAAAATATAGACAACGTATTTTTTTAGCCTCTGTCATTCAGCAAACAATGTTATAAAAGAAGCACATGAAAAGAAAACCCAAAACGCCTTCGATGCAATAGTTGATGAAATGAGCACTTCTTGTCTGCGCCCGTTAAATTCTTAATTTAAAAAAAAAAAAAAAAAAAAAAAAAACTTTTTTTTTTTTTTTTTAGTTTCCATTTTGTATAACACAACACACATGGCGTCGACTAAATTCATATGTATGCAAATAAACTATTTTTTAAAGAATTACGCCATCATACAAATTATAATTAAGACCTATCCCTACATTAAAAGTCATGATTTTATGATGAAATATAATTTGAAAATAGATTGCGCATGTTTGAGACTTAGCAAAAACTATTCTTAAAATTGTACACCCTTATATTGATGTAAAGGTAATTGAATACGGTTTAATTTAAGTTTTAAAACGTGTGCCGTTGTAAAAAAAGTAAATGAATAAAAATACCGATATATGCGAACAGGAAGTAAGTCATGGGTCTATAATCTGCAGCGATCAGTGCGATATTTATAATCGAATACTATACGCCTTTAACAAGATTAGACTTAAATATACTGATCATCAAATATATCGAGCATGGCGATATTTCATGCATTCCAATATTTTTAATCGGTTAGAGGCACCAAATATTAATATTTTTAAAACTGTTTTAAAACGAAAATTTAGTCGTTTTTAATTTTTAAAAAATATATTATCTTTATAATGATGCACACATTTTGCTCTGGGGGCACTTGACTTTCCCCAGGTGCAGTACCATTCCCCCCCCCCCCGGAGACATACCTGAAAGAAACCCTGCATGTACGTTTACAGGCAAAATGCAATGTAAAGCCAAGTTCATAATTAAGATTATTTTTTGTAAAGCAATTTTGAAAGTAGTGCCACTAAATTATTTCCCCTTTTTAAAACACGTTGACTGTCCCTGACTTCCCGGATTTTTTGCACTCCTCCAAGTCCCAAAACTGCAGTCATCTCAAGCCAATGGGGGCTTTCAACCCCTCGCAATCACAATGCTTCCTATCATTTTCCAGTTGCCCTGAAGTGTTACCAGTGTGGGGACACCATTGACAATGGCTCCTGCAACACCGATGTAAAAGGACTGCTCGACACCGCCATGGGAAAGACGGATCTCTACAAGCAAGACTGCACAGAATCTAGGTCTGAATGGAAGTACTGCATGATTGAAACAGCTAAGGAAAGAGGACGTGAGCTGTTTCTCAACATAACCGTAGACAGTTAGACCCAGCCGCGTTGGGCGGGTAACAAAATAATTTATTGGACGTACTAAGAGTTTGTTATTTTTTTGGAACCGTTACCAAAAGTGTGTGTGCCAGCCCAAGATTTAAAAAAAAAATAAAAAAAATAACAGTAAATAAAAACAGAGCAATGAATTCCTATAAGTTACAGATATTTATGGGGGTTATTTATACCTTCTGCCGCTCTATATCGGTACGTAAGCCGTGCGTTAATTCCTCTCCTGTAAAAGGGGCCGTGTTAACGATTTGTTCAATGTGTACGTGCTTTCGTTTGTGTTTTTGTAGACTTGATTTGTTAGTGAGCGTATTTGGTCTGGAGGTTAACTGTCTAGATCTCTGTGTAGTTTGTATTGGGGACGTTCTTGGGGTATGAGAGATGATTAAACTTGATATCAGATCAAAGCATCAAACAGATCCACTCATAAAACTTGCTAGTGAGCAAACCCAACATAGGTCTATGAGTTCTGTCGGTTACTTATTCCAAAAATTGCGGGGACATCGTTGCCGCAGGATCCATAGTGGCACACTCTCGATACCACGTGTTCGTCTTGAGACTTACGGAAGGCGCCCTTTCGCATTTGCTGGCCCAACAATTTGGAACACACTTCCTAACGCTCTCAGAAACAGCCAGACACTGGAGTCTTTCAAAACCGAATTGAAAACACATCTATTTCGCAAACCCCTGCTTGGGTGATGTTGTCTGCCATCTTTTCCAGCTGGCTATTATCTCCTAGATGTATATTGACCTTTGTTGTTTATGTTTGTAAGGGATCAAATAATTAGAATTAATATTCTCAAATGTAGTCTTTGTAATGTTGCGTTTTGTATTTCAATGTGGTATAATATAGATTTTTTTCATTTCTCTTTTAATATGGTTGACTTTGTACCGCGCTTCGAGACTTTGGGGATGAAGAGTGATTTTCAAATAAACTTTATTTTATTATTATTATTAATATTATTATTAATTTCACTCTTTTTCATAACACTACACATAATCTGTTCGCATTGTTATTAGTCTTGCATCAGCACATCGAATATTTGCCAGGAATTTCCCGGCACTTCGGGAAGTGGCCGGCCAAAGTAGCATATACACTGGCAATTTCCAGTACATCGGACATTGGCTACACGCCTAGGCCAAATTGAGAAATGGCCGGCCCATTCGGAAACTGGCCGAACTTCGGGCTTTGGCCGAAACATATACATAAAAAAAATTACGTTTTATTTTGTTATTTTTATTAAGTTCCATGTAACATACTTTTGTGGATAATGTTTATAACGGATTCAGTCCTGGGGGAGTGGGGACTGGGGAGGGGGCGCGAGGTATGAGTTTATGTCACAAAGGGGGCGACGGCCAAGAAAAAAAATTGAGACCCACTTGCTTATTAACAATGCTATCTCTGTTCGCCACTCGATAGCATCCCTCCATTTCTATCCACAGATTACACGCTCTACCACCGAGGTTGCCACGACGGGTCTAATTTCACCTTCAAAGGCGACAGATTTCAAGGTATCGCCCCGAACAACGAGACGACGTGTGAACAGGTGGAAGCTAGGTTCGTATGCTACAGTCTCTGTGAAACGGACTACTGCAACGGACCACAGTTGCCAGATTGCAACGACACGCTTCTAAGAGAACAATTCTATGGCGAAGAGTGTGGTAGCAGAGCGATCTTCTCCATGCCCCTAGCGGTCATTTTTAATATGTTCTGCCTCATTTTGACATTGGTTTACTTTGGTGCGTTGTGATTGCTGCAATGTAAACATCTGGGTTTTGGGGTGAGGGGGGGGGTCTTCAACAAATGCTAACATCTTTTAATGGTTGATACATCACACCACTCAAGTCCGTCTGACAAAGAGAGACGAAACTAATGCAAAGGTTATTCTAACGCCCTGAGGTTTGATGAGTATATACGTTATATTTTCTATGTACATGTCATTGTAAATACCCACTAAATTTATTTTTGTATCTGTTCGGTTAGCTTCAATTGATTTCAATATTACTTTATTTAGTCTTTTACTTGAAGCTATGAATGACACCTGCATTATATATATAGTCTAAATATAGCGGTTACAGGGGAACCACAGCGATAAGAGTCGGAAAGAACAAGATATACTCCATTAGATAAGAGAGAAAAAAAAATCTAGGGTGCGGTTGTTGTGTGCTGGTTGGTCGGTGTTATGATAAGACTCAATGCAAAGTCAGAAATACAAACTATGGGTTTTTGGTTAGGGCCCAGACGACCGAAATAAGGATGCCATGGTCGGGTAAGAGCTGAGAAAGGGGGGCTGGGCTGCTGGCAGGACAGCTAGACGTGACTATGCACCGATGAACAGAACAGTCCACATGCTCCCAGGTGGCGGTGACTAAGGGGAAAGAAGAGGGAAAAATGTAGTCTAACAGGAGAGAATAACTCCATTCTTAAACCTTAACCTGGGTTAGAACGTGCAGGGCTCATTGTTAATAATTTGTTACAGGGATGGGTGTGTTTTCGGTTTGTGATTTGTAATGTTTTTACAAGTGAGCGTATTTGGGTGCAGACACTTATTGTGTCTCCCAGGCCTGCACAACATACTGCCCGCCAGGACACACTTAGCGGCCCGCGAAAAAAAAACGAAATATTTTTTATTATTATTATTATAGCTTTCTCCCCTATCCAATTTTCTTTCGGCCCGCACAAGTTTTTTCATAAAGTATTACGGCCCGCCTTACATATTGAGTTGTGCAGGCCTAGTGTAGCTTTTTTCTATGTGTTTTGCATCGGCGACGTTTTGTGGTACGAAGTGGCTGTTCGGACCCGGGTCCGAGAAGTTAGAGGTCGGGATTAATTTTTTTTTTTTAAATATATTGTTGTTAGGTTGTGAGACAAAATTTGATATAACAGGAAAGATAATTGATCGGACTATATGTTTGTAAACGTAATTCTTCAGTTTAACTAAAATAAGCTACCCCAAATGACATCTAAGTGAGACAAGATTCACAAAACATGCTATTCGAACGATTCTCCCTCCCCCTCCCTACCCATCCCCTCCCCCCTCCCTCCCCTCCCCTCCCTATCCCTCTCCTCCCTATCCCTATCCCTCCCCTCCCCCTCCCTCTCCCTCTCTACCCCTCCCCTCCCTCCCCCTCTCCCTCCCCACCCCTCCCCCACCCACATACATTTTAGGTCATTCGCGGCCCCATTAACCGTGTTGTTAGCCTTCAGACGCCTTCTCGTTTTAAAGCAAACGACTAGCAACTGAATCAAAGTGCTCTAGTGGGAGCCATGATCCCCTCTAATCTATCTCTATAGATGCATTGTCATGGGAATCCATTAGCTTTAACTCGACACAAAGATACTAAGCTAGGTTATCATTTGAATTGTTTTGTTGTTTTTTTTAGATTGGACTTATTTCTAGAACAAAACGATGCAAGGAAATTCCTGACTTTAGCGGGGTTCTCAGTTGTTGATATAAGAACCCCTACGTGACACATTTGACGCCTATGGATCTGAAGAGACAAATGTTATAGATCTGAACTCAGCACAGAGGGATACAATGTCTGATTTATTTCTCAGAATTATAGATCATTTGTGTATGAGTGGGGTCCGGTTTCAGCTGAGTTTATTATGTGTACAGAATTATGTCATTTCATGGTGTCATGTGCTTAATAAGGGTTGAAAGAAAGAGCGAGAGAGAGGGGGGAGAGACAGACGGAGAGCGATGGGAGAGTTAAATTTAAACACACACATCTTGAGTGAGAGAGAGGGAGATAGAAAGTATGAGTTTAATTAATGATTCAAAACGATATAGCCTTTAATTTAGGCCAATGGTTCCCAACCTATGCTTCTAGTGCACTTCTTGGGGCTCCCGACAACTTCTGAACACTATTAAATTGTAAGGCATAGGGCAGGCATAAGGAGCCCCAAAACTCTTCATAAATTAATTCTAAACAGGTGCTCCACGAGTCGAAACGTTTGGGAACCACTGATTTAGGCTCTTGGTGTATATGGTTAAATCATACTTACGACACTTGTGATATCCTTATATTAATGCCATCTCATATTGTCTGATTACAAGAAACCTTAAGATGTCTATATTTAGATCTATTTATTGATCGTGAGATTAGCATTATCAATGAAGTGACACATCCGGGTGCATAGCCTCAGATAATGTTTTGAATATAAGTATGGCAACAAATGTAATCGTTGCTGTTTTTTTTTCCATTTTCTTTTAGGCAGTCTCAGCCCTTGAGAATGTAACACCCTTGGGAATGTAACACCCTTGTAAATGTAACACCCATGTAATTCTAACACCCTTTTGAATGTAACACCCTTGGCAATGTAGCACCCTTGGGAATGTAACACCCTTGTAAATGTAAAACCCATGTAAATCTAACACCCTTTTGAATGTAACACCCTTGGCAATGTAACAACCTTGTGAATGTAACACACTTGTGAATTACCACTCTTTTGATAGAAACACCCTTTTGATTATAACACCCTTGTGATTGAACCACCCGTGTGATTGTACCACCTTTGTGATTGCACCACCTGAGCGATTGCACAACCCTTCTGATTGTAACAACCTTCTGATTGTACCACCCTTGTGAATGTAAAGACCTTTATGATTGTTTGTAACACCCTTCTGATTGTACCACCCTTGTGAACATAACACCCTTGTGATTGTACCACCAGATTGATTGTACCGTCCTTGTGATTGTACCGCCTGAGTGATTGTACTACTTGAGTGATTGTACCATCCTTGTGATTGTACCACCTGGTTGAGTATACCACCCTTGCGTCTGTACATCCCCTGTAACTGTAAAACAAGTGCTAATCCACCATTGTTATTGTTATTTCTGTAGTCATACACCAACTGTTCAAACTGTCTCATTTTTTTTTACAAATAAAAATCTATTTGCAGTAGCCATTTCTGTTGTTTCGTTGGTTTCCCTGTGGGCAGAGCCTCCGGGACTTTGGGATGCGCCCTGCCCAATGGCGAAGATGAGGCTAATGCCACCAGCGGCGGGTCGACATTTTTGCCACCCATACCTCGAAAAATGCTCTGCAGTCGGCGCCGAAGGGGCCATCCCTCCAAATAAAAGTCAAAAGCACAGCCTGGGACAGACCATCTCCTCGACATCATCACGGTTTTTTTTTTCAACGCCCCTGCCCGGTTTCGGTTTAGTGCCTCCTAAATACAAAGTTAATCATTTACATTTTTTTTCCCACATCACAGTTTTGGATCCCCTTAAAATATCCTAGGGCCCCCTTGAAGCCGCAGGGATTGCAGCACCCACTCGACGGCTCCGCCTGTGAAACGAGGACCTGCTGTAACAACATCCAATTTATCAAATGACAGTCGGAACAGAGTTGATTCTCACTGCACTGAAATCAACAACACACTGCAGAGACGGCCATATAACCACTAGTGGCATAACTAGGTTTAGGGTTAGGTGCCATTCAGGGCGGGGGGTGGGGGAGAGAATTTCGACACCCCCTTTCTACGAAAAAAAAAAACAGCTCTGCAGTTGGGTTGAAAATTGTCGCCTCTCCATATAATCGAAAAAATAAGTTCCGTCCGTTGCAAACCACCCCCCTCAGAGAGAATTTCGACACCCCCTTTCTACGAAAAAAAAAAACAGCTCTGCAGTTGGGTTGAAAATTGTCGCCTCTCCATATAATAGAAAAAATAAGTTCCGTCCGTTGCAAACCACCCCCCTCCCCCTCCGCACCTTACCTTCCTGAGCCACTGCGTACCACCATGACTTGTACCGTCGTAAAACAATTCACAGCCAACACAAATCTAACAGGCGATCTTATAACGTGGAGGTAGGCGTACTGACGACATGCACCAACCCGGAATACTTGGACTAGTCGCTTATTGATTCCATTTGGGATTCATTCTTTTTTCTCTGAGAATTTTGAAATTATTTCTCATCTTCATTGGAGGAAAGGTATGATAACGATGGTATTTTTTTTTTATTTATTGTTGCTTCAAAATTAAAATAATAAGTACATGTTGTTGTTTTTTCTCTTTATCTTTTTTCGGACAATTTTTGTCGTTGAAATCGTTGGATGTTCCCCTGGACGACGGTGAAGAAGTTTCCTCGGAAGTGAATAATTTCGAGTGAAATCCTTCATTATAGATGTCCTTCATAATAGCTGTCCTTCATTAATAGCTATCCTTCATAATAGATGTCCTTCATAACAGATGTCCTTCTTAATAGATGTCCTTCTTAATGGATGTCCTTCGTAATAGATGTCCTTCATAATAGCTGTCCTTCATAATAGATGTCCTTCATTATAGCTGTCCATAGTAACAGATGTCCTTCATAATAGCTGTACTTCGCAATAGATGTCCTTCATAATAGCTGTCCTTCGCAATAGATGTTTTCCATAATAGATGTCCTTCAGACGTAGTTGTCCAGATTGGACCAAAAAAAACTTTGCAAATTAAATAGTAAAGTGACAACCAAATTGTCATTACTACTTGATCTGATTTTTTTTATAATGTAAATTTTAAAAACTTTCCTTTTTTTTTTTAAATTCTTTCTTTTGAAGACGAGTTTAAGTTTAAGCGCCCTTATTGTTGTTGTTTTGTTGTTTTCTTTTTCTAGTTTTTCAAACATATTTTCAGCACAGACTTTCTTTGCGCATTGAACCTTATGAAAATTTTTTTTTAAATTATTTTATTTAAATTTTTTTTAGTGTGCTTAAACTTAAACTCTCCCTTGCAAGAAAGTCTTCTTTTTTTTTTTTTGGTCCCTACTTTTTAGTACGAAAATTACAATGACAATCTATCAATCATTCACAAGAGAAGTTGTTATTTTTGTTTTGTTGTTGTTTGTTTTGTTTTTTTATAACAACGAACGCTTATAAAATCCAGAGTATCGTGATTTAGCGCTTTGCCCAGGCAAAAAAATACAAAATAAACTACTAAAAAACAGAATTGCCGACCTTTGATTAATTAAAGAGTCCAGTTGCCCGAAATGCCCTGCCCCAAACACATTTTCCCATCTCAAAAATCCTAACGTTAGGACCGATGGTTATTGTAAGCGAGGTGTTGAGTTTTGTTTTTTTTTTTTTTTGTTTTTTTTTTTTTTTTAAACACTTTTTTTTTTTTTCCCAAAAAAACCAGTGGTTTAATTAGGC
>CAXITT010000247.1:22033-40271 GCA_964033795.1 Lymnaea stagnalis
TATATATATATATATATATATATATATTTATATATATAATTTAAAAACCTTATTTATCCTCAGTCACTTAGTCCACTATTAGTAGGTGATTTATTATTCAGAGGTTCTAGATTTTTAGGAATAGTAGAGGCTTTTTTTTTTTTCCTTGCCTGAAACTCCGGGGACCTTCAAACTTTCTCCAAAAAAAAATAAATAAATAAAAGCTTCCCTTGACCTGACCAACTGCTCCATGTGCTGTGGTCAGCTGTTTCGTGGTGCACTGTGGCTTGTGTTGTAAGCGACGGTCAGTGGACCGGCACTTGCCCGCGAGTTAACGCTCTGAAAATTTAATCGGAAAAAAAAAATTGATTAATTTGGCACGTTTGCCTGAATTTTCCTATTTGGTACAAATTGAAATTTTTATGCAAACTTATAATCGTCAGGTTTTTTTTATTTTTTTATTTTTTTTTTTTTTATTATTTTTGAAAAATTAATAAATAAGTTGCTCTCATTTTCCGCATTTTAATTTACATTTGTATATATATATATATATATATATATTAATTATATAAATTGAATATTATATTTGATTTATCTTTTTTTAATGTCTATCGAGTTTTTATTATTATTATTGCAATAAAGACAAGTCCAAAATTGCCATTTACCTTGCAGAGAGTCAATGTTTCATCCCATTGTATCTCAAAAACATGAACGCTCGTGATGTGATCTGTCGTTTTATTTTTTTTATAAATGATATGATGTTTTAAGAGACAGAATACGTTGTTATAGTTAGGGTTCACAGTAATATTGCTTTGTCACAGCTACCTAAAAGGAATGTACGCAAAGCCAAGTGCATTATGTATTGACTGGGGTTCTTCTTTGTACACACAAACAATTGCCAGGTATTATGTTTCATGAAACGCTTTTGAGAATAAAATATCCTTAACTTTGCCGCGCGAGCTTTACCAAGAATTTTACCATGACTGTTGCACCCAGTGGGGTTTTTTCAGGCACATCTTCCGGGTGGGGGTGGGGGCAGACAACCCCCGAAGAGGAGATGTGTGTACAGCAATAAAGCGAATATATAACCTTTTGGTTTTTTTTACTACTGGTATAACTTGTCATTTTTTAAATAATTATTTTTATAAAATTAATGAAATAGTGGAACAAATGGATTATCACTTCATTTAATATATATGTATATGATGATTCGATATAATTGAGGAGAAATCCCTCTGCAGATCCTGGCCACCCCCTGTCAGCCTGGGCGCGCAAAGATGTTTGCCGCCCTCTTCTAAGATTAAAAAATCTTAAGTATGCCTGACATGACACCCCTCCATAAAATGCAAAAATGTCCCCCAGGTGCGGACCACCCTTACCGGCCACCCTTCCTATGCCCCTGGCACTGCCCACACGAACTTCTGAAATGCCTTACTAACCCCCTCCTTCCCCCCCCCCCAACCCGTAAATTGTCTGAAGGAAACAATTGGTGCACTTAGTCAGCTTTAGTTTAACAACTTTTTTCGTGTCTGATGGGGGTCGTGTGTCCTAGTAGTGTGTGATGGGGTTCGTGTGTCCTAGTAGTGTGTGATGGGGATCGTGTGTCCCAGTAGTGTGTGATGGAGATCGTGTGTCCCAGTAGTGTGTGATGGCGATCGTGTGTCCCAGTAGTGTGTGATGGGGATCGTGTGTCCTAGTAGTGTGTGATGGGGATCGTGTGTCCCAGTAGTTTCTGATGGGGATCGCGTGTCCCAGTAGTTTCTGATGGGGGTCGTGTGTCCCAGTAGTTTCTGATGGGGATCGTGTGTCCCAGTGGTGTGTGATGTGGATCGTGTGTCCCAGTGGTGTGTGAAGTGGTTCGTGTGTCCCAGTAGTGTGTGATGTGGATCGTGTGTCCCAGTGGTGTGTGAAGTGGATCGTGTGTCCCAGTAGTGTGTGATGTGCATCTTGCGGTTACCTGCCTTAAAGCAACTTAATACCACTACAAGCTAGGATTTAAGACTTGGATATGTTGTGCCCGAGGCAAAGGCGAAATCAATGGAGTCTTCGTTCTCACTGTACCACAGATGGTTCTACCCCACTGCAGCCCTGTTGAAGGGGCACAGGGGCACTCTTAAAAGGGCCTTGGTCTTATTTAGATCAGGATGAAAGCCCCTTGGGGATTTAGGGATTATGTTACGATTTAATCTGCGAAATTAGTTCGCGTTTTTATTCGAGCCACCGCCAGAATAACAAAGAATTGCCTGGTACACGTTGAGCTCAGCCACACCCTGTGGCATGCATTGAGCCTAACCACATCGTGGGGCATGCGTTCATGATTCTAACCACACGGGTATCGTGCATGGTTGTAGCCACACCGTGTGGAACACATTGAGTTTAACCGCACCATGCCGCATACTTGAGGCTAACCACGGCGTGAGCGTTGCACTGAGTCTAACCACACAGTGTGGAAGACATTGAGTTTAACCGCATGCTCTCGCATACCTGAATCTAACCACAGCGATAGACTTTGCCTTGTTGGTGATCTTTAAATACTCTTACTGTCTCATTTAGTTAGCCCCCCCCCCTCCCCGCCCCACTTTTGTTTCACTGTGCAAGGTTATAAAAACACAACAGACGATCGAAGCCCGTGTAATCAACACAACGTTCTCCGGGTGAGCTCATTAACTCAGGCCATGTGATCAATGAAAAGTTTAGCTTCACCGGATTTTCTCAACGTTTCCCAGACTGGGGTCTGTCTAAAAAAAAAATGTCTTCTTTACCACATTGTTTACTTCATATCTCTTAAAACTAAACCTAAAATTTGGACCCTTGAGAAGTATCCCGGCCATGGACAGGCTTCTCTACCTGATGTTGTCCTGCGCCGACCAGCTAAACTCCCCTGAGTTTTTATTTTTGGCTTCCGTTCACGTGAACGACAGCGTGCTCTACAGAGTTCCGGGAAACGGTACTGCTAGCGGCGTCCTCAGTACCAAAGGGGAATCTTACATTGAAGTCGTCTGGACCTTACCAGCAGACCAACTCCCCGGAGCTTACAGATGCTTTGCTGTGGGTGTCAACAAACATGGCTACCCGATGACAGTCGGGACTTCCGAGACAGGGCGGTCAGAAATTTTAGAAACGGAATTATCAAGGACTTTAAGTACCGCCAGTGGAAGAACAAAAAATCCAGAAGATTTTCGACCCAAACAAAAAAGCCCTGGGATAAATTAATCAATTTTATTTGAATTTCTCAGAATATCCCAATGGATAAAATAAATTTTGTGTGTGTTTGGTTTCATATTCTTTCACTGTTATCGTTATTAGACATGGGCGCCCGCAGAAAACTTTCTAGGGGGGGGGGGGGCAAAAAATCGATTAACTTTCCAAGGGCGGGGGCAAAAATTTTTTATTAATGTTTTAATGTAGTTTAAATTTACTGTAGCGCATTTGTATGGTGAACGAACGGACAGGACATCAGCTTAGTTACTTTCTCTTTATTTTCTCTTTACTTTAATACATTTTTTGTCTATTTTTGTCTAAAAAATTTTTATCCAATCAATCCGGGGGGGGGGGCGCAAGTGCCCCCCCCCTTGCCCCTACCTGCGGGCACCCATGTTATTAGATATGCAATGAACTGTTTGAAATAGTGATGTACTGTGTCGGTCGTTTCAGTAGTGGGTGTACCTGTGTAATCATGCCGTGCAGGAAGTCGGTTTTGTGACCAAAAAAAAAAGAAAATTATATAAACTTTATATAAGCACATTTAAATGTTGTTGTTTTTTTAAAGTAACCTCTGTTGATCCTATACATGGGTATTAACATTTTGAAAATGCAAGACTCGTGTCGGGGAAGAGATGTGTAGTGTCAGCCCTTGGGCGTTTGTTTCTCCGCGATTATCTTTCCTATCGAACCGGATTTGTAAATAACTTTATGGTTGTAGCAAAGTTTAGTCTATTGACATTTTTATTCAGAGTGCATAACAACATTTTTAGCAGACGTGTGTGTAATTTTACCGGTATAGATAAGAGATCCGGGATTTACCTTTTTTTTTTTTAACTGTAAAAAGTGGTGCTCTTTTTCTTTTTTACCGGTAAGAGTGAGATACGCAAGTAATGGGTTAACACATGGCTCTGATCTTACGATTATTGTATGAATTTCTACCAAACTTTAAGCCTAGTCACAAAGCGTAGGCCACGGGCGGCATTTATTTTTTTTTTTTGGGGGGGGGAATTTCGGTTCACTTCTTATACATCGCATACAGCTTAGTTTTATATGCAATCTCTATGCCTTGAAGTTGACTTTGATTTAAGAACGGCTAAGTCAAGGACCGCACAGGGGGTCACAAAGCCTAGCCGCCCACATGCCTAATCACAACTTTAAGCCTAGTCACAAAGCGTGGGCCACGGGCGGCTTTTTTTTTTTTTTTTTGGGGGGGGGAATTTCGGTTCACTTCTTATACATCGCATACAGCTTAGTTTTATATGCAATCTCTATGCCTTGAAGTTGACTTTGATTTAAGGACGGCTAAGTCAAGGACCGCACAGGGTGTCACAAAGCCTAGCCGCCCCACTGCCTAATCACTAAGCGTAGACTTGAAGTTGGGTTATTCAATGTTGATTCAAAGTTGATAAACATTTGGTCTGGCGCCCTCTTTTCAGTCCACCCTGTCTTCGGGAGAGTTGATTTAAAAATTATTATTATTTTTTAAAACTCTAAGATATTTCAAGTTACCTCTATCAGGGGCGTAGTTCAGATGCATAGCGAAGGGGGAGGGATTCCCCGGGCGCCAGCTAGTTAGGGGCGCCAAAATGTGTTTTTATATTAGTTTATTGATGAAAATAATGGGTTTGAAATATAAAAAAACCGAAAGGATGCGCTTTAAAATGAATATTGTCCCCGGGCGCCAAACACTCTATCTACGCCTCTGGGCGTAGCTAGGGCTGGTTTCACCTCGGGCGGATTAAGCTTTTGGCCACCTGCCTTCACGAAAGTATAAAATATCAGCAATTGGTCATAATGCCACACTTCAATAGTATAAAGAAGAAAAAAAAAAAAACTACAGCTCGTTGCAAACCGACACAACCCTTCCTACCATTCTACGCCCCTGACTACTAAACATTTGACTTTGTATCACGGATCCCAACCTCTTTTTTTTATTGTTCTAACTAAGGCCTTCAATACTTACCGGCAAGGCCGGCCCTACGGATGCTGGCGCCCCGGGCAAGCTTAAATTTGGCGCCCCTTTCAAGTATAATCATAAAAAAATTTTGCCAGGAAAAAAACAACAACTAAGGGTTAGGTAATGAGTTTATTACCTAGGTTTGTTTTTTTAACAAACAATGAACAATAATGTCGATTTTCTTAACTTGTATTTGGACAGTATAAACTACCGATGAAGTTTTTTTGTCTTATTTTCGGCAGATATTTATTATTTTTTTTGCATGGGAGTGGTTGGTAAAATTCTTTGCCCGCCCCGGGCGGCAGTTTCTCTAGCTACGCCACTGACTCAAGGATGTGTATATAAGGAATATCGTACACACGTTTGTAACTCAAGGAATGGTATATATAATTAGATGGAGAAATGTCGCACATTCAAATCGTTCGGCGGTCTTTTGACATAAGTACAGATGACCTGATAGTGAAATCCCTTTACCTGTGGTTGGTTTAATTTACTTAGAGAAGGTTGGGAGGTGACATGTTGAAGCATAAATGAATTAAGGAGATTTTTTAATATAGATTTTAAAAAAAAATACAGTGATATGAATTAATCTAGCTTGACCAGCAGTTAAAACCCAATAAAGCCTTTATGCGGCCGCTTTTAAAGTACGCATCTTCAGTCTGGGACCCATTTACCCAGAAGAACATCAACAGGTTGGAGGCGGTCCAGCGACGGGCAGCACGCTTTGTCCTGAACCGCTACAGAAACACCTCAAGTGTTGGCATGCAGCATGCTGGAAACACTGGGCTGGTCACCACTGGAAGAATGGTGGCGACTATCCAGGCTGTCCATGTTGTAAAAGATCAAATATGGGCTGGTCCACTGCTCTAGCATTAAACAGAAACTTGTCCATCTCCCCCTAAGACAGCGACGATGCCACGACAGGCAGTTCCGGCTAATAAAAAACAATAACTCAGTACAGAAGCTCCTCAGTCCTGCCAAAGACAATAAGGGACTGGAACCGGCTTCCAAAAGCAACATTTGAGGTGACTACACTTGACACACTTGTGTCTATTGCCTCCTGTCTTCCAGCCCACAGTTCATAACACCACTGTTGTGTAGCCCTGGCCACAAGTGAAGTATCCCCTTCAAAACCATGCACAGTAACATCGCGAACCCCTCTGAAACATAGGAGCCAGAATGATCAATTCATTGATCGTGGGCCCTCAAAATATAGAAGAAGATAATGACTAAAACAAATTTCTTTAACAAAATTAATGCTGTAATACAGTAATAATGTCACAATTCATTATAAAACTCATTTTGATTGTGAGACTTAATGGGGTCGTTAGCAAATTACGTCACGCTCAGACAAGAATTTGTGACACTTTTGAGTTAGGGTGGGGGGGGAGAGGTCAAAGAGTTTGTGACGTCCCATTTTTTAATTTTTTTTTTAAATCTAAAATTTTTCAATTTTGAAAAACTTTTATTCAACTAATTTTAAAAACATTAATTTGAGGTCTAAATTGCCTCAGGTATTTTAAGTACAACGAAATTTGGTCGCGCACACCTTTTGCGCATATGGAATAATGACCCAAAAACTGTTATGGCCATTTTACATTCCGCTCGGGGAGGACTTCGCTGTTTTGCAATTACATCATAGTTTTCTTATAATACTACATCTTATCAATATTCTATCATGGGAAAATGTTAAAGAATAAAGTAAAATCTTAGTTTAGTTATGAAAATTTTATGTACGCTTTGAATTTTTTTTTAGGTGTGACGCGACACTGGAGGGGGGGATCGGGGGTGTTAAAGAATTTGTGACACTCTGTGACAGGGGGGTCTGAAAAGGTCATTTTTTGCATGACGTATTTTGCGAACGACCCCAAAGCTGTCAAATAAAATACAATTTTTTCTTTGTAATCATTCTAAGCTGTGTTAGCAACATCATATCTCAGGATAGGTTAATCATTTAACTCTGTTGGTAAATTCCTGGTATGACAGAAAGATCAGCTGCAAACTTGGTGTACTCTCTTACAAAGAACTAAAGTAAAGGTTTATTTTGAAGGGAAACAAGCCATTTAAGCTGTCATCAATTTTTCTAAAGGATTCACTACCGGTACCTACAAATTTTTATATTTTTTTTTACTTGGCACGAGCTACCTCACACATTTTATAAAATTAAATCTAAATTTCTAGTAAAACATAAAATTAAGTTTAAGTTAGGAATGGGTTATTTAATATCATCCAAGATAAAGCTACAAACTTGCAGTCTATTTGTTTTTGCTTTCTTTGTAACAGATGACTTAATTTTCATGAATGTCTGATAAAATAAATTTGTATCATTGGTCAAAGATAATTTGTTTAAATTCACAAATATATTTAAAATCAAAACAAAAAAGGATTATTTTTATAATAATTGACTTGAAATAGCTTGAAATTGAAACCACTGCCATATCCCTGTCATAATTCATAGATGAATCGTTGTCTTTGTCTTTGGTTAGGAACTCTAAAAATGTGTGTCCACTCTCTCAAACACATACAACACAAGTCCCTTCACTCATTCAACACATCTAGCACAAAGCCCTTCATAGGCAGTCTAAAAAAAAATGTGACATAAGTCATGTTGAATAAATTATTAAATTCATGTATTCAAAAATAAACAGACTGAAATGGCATATCAAATGTGCAATGTTGAAATAATCACAAAAGCAATGTAAGTAAATTTTTATCGTTGAAATCAAACTTTAGGTCAAAGCTGAAAAATTTCCCTATACCAACTACCGGGTCACTGTTATATTTTTTTAAGTCAGCTTGGCAATATTTACTGATTTAAAGATAGGATTATGCTTCAGAAAATGTATTTTGTCCAATTAAAATAGTGTGAAGAAAGCAAGATGAAAATTTGAAAATTGAGATCTTGCAGCTATTTGCGACGAAATGAATAACTTTGAAAAACCCAACACAATATTTATTCAGAACAGGACATTCAACTTTCGTTTGTTTAGTTGTAAGTCATGTATCTTGGTGTTGCACTGAACTTGGCGTAGGCTTTGATGACCTTGTTGACTGCCTCTAGGAAATCTTTCTCAGTTGCCATCTTTCTGCGAGCTCTGATAGCAAACATACCGGCTTCTGTGCACACACTGCGAATTTCAGCACCTGCGGGAGAGGATGATTAACACATTACTAGGCTGCCACAAGGCCAATTATCTACTCAACCACTGTTGACAAGACACATACACAAATAATCAATCTCAATAAAATGGTTTTTTCTCAACCTTAGATTTTATGTCATAATTATTTGATTCACAATGAAGGTTGATAGTCAATAATAAATTGACTTGATTTGAATTTTGTTTATTTTGAATGTAAACATTTAAGGTGCCGTTAGAAACACTTTCACCTGTTTATAAAAGCCTGTCAGTCAATCATGTTAATTTTTTTCAAAAGTATAACAAACCGAATGATGCTCTATAGTAGAGACACAAGGAATGCAGTGCTCTTACCAGTGCTGTTGGGACACAATCTGGCCAACAATTCATATCGAATGTCTTTCTCTACACTCATGGAGCGAGCATGAATCTTGAAGATGTGAGTACGGCCCTGCGGAATGAAATTTTGGAAATTTGAATGTCATTCGTTCTCAACCTTTACAATGCCCAAATGGGAAATTCTTGCAATAAACTGAAAATGTCAGAGTTTCAAATGATGAAAAAAAAAAAGATGTATAAATTTGAAAAAGAATGAGTTTGTCTTACTTCTTTGACACTCTTACATTATATGATTACCTCATTGATGAGAGGAGGTTAAAAAAAAAACAACACATTATAACTATGGAAAATCAATATTAACCGCTCTTCAACTGCTCAGTAAATGCCAGATTTATATTGTATTTTCACTATAGATAAATAGTCAGTTAATTTTAAGCTCTGAGGTGAGGAAAAAGTTATGACAGTCCACATCATTTCTAAAAGATTTCATTCAGTGGTCAATATTATATTAGTTCTGCCCTCCTATATAAAAATTTGTAATGAGCCGAACAACAATGTAACAATGGCTAAAATGCTCAATAAAATAAATCTTAAATATCTATGATTATGAAATATGGTTAATTTATTCAGCTTATAAAATTTTGTATCCTTTCCAACTTTTTTTTTCCAAAACAGACAGCACTTGAAAAAAATGTCTATAATGGGACATTTTTTAATATCAAATTTTAAGCTTAACTGATGGCGCACCTCAAGATCAGGTAAACCAAACTCAATTTTTCTGTCAAGACGTCCTGGTCTCATGAGGGCAGGATCCAGAGTGTCTGGCCGATTTGTTGCCATCAGCACTTTGATGTTGCCACGGGGGTCAAAGCCATCTAGTTGGTTAATCAGCTCCAGCATAGTTCGCTGCACCTCATTGTCACCTCCAGCTCCATCATCAAATCTGGCACCTATGATACAGTACCCACAAATTTTATTTTATAAACCCACAAACATTATTTTATAATCTCCTGGCAGCAAAGGTTTCAGTGCTTTATTGCATTTCTAGTATGACATTTTTTTTTTTACTTTTGCCCATAACTCCAAATTTTTGTAATCTAAAATAGCTGGG
This sequence comes from Lymnaea stagnalis, assembly GCA_964033795.1. Lineage (NCBI taxonomy): Eukaryota > Metazoa > Mollusca > Gastropoda > Lymnaeidae > Lymnaea > Lymnaea stagnalis. Next base: position 31,761 of record CAXITT010000247.1, read on the forward strand.
TTTTTTTAGCTCGTTTGAACTGACTTTTAATTATGTCTCATTAAAAATGACTTGCGCTGAGAGAAATTATAATAAATTACTTTAAAGCTAATGGTCAGGTCGCCTAAATGTGGATATTACAGAAAAAAGAGATTCAAGTAGAATAATAATTTTTAAAATTTAACACATGCTCTTAAATATTATTCAATTTGCAAGAGTTCTTTAAAATAAATTGACATCTCCCAGTAAGATAATAACATTTTTACATCCTAATCTTATACACTCTTTGAATGTTATCAACAAGCTTCAATAACTCTGAATTTTATTTTCCTAGAAGTAGAAGTTTTGCCTTTCCTTTTAAAGATAATTTTGCAATATATATATATATATATATATATATGTGTGTGTGTGTGGTCCAAGAAATATATGATTTTTTTTTTCACCCTAAGTATCTACAGTATAAATTCAAATGTTAACAGAATCTCAGCTTCATTGGCCTTCATAGAAATATTTTCTGTACTTTTATAACAAATCTGTCCTTTTTAAAGGAGACTCAAGGGTGTGGAAAAATGGAAAGCTAGAAGCAAGAGTACTTACCTCCTACTGCATCAATTTCATCAAAAAAAATTATACAAGCTTTCTTTGCTCTTGCCATTTCAAAGAGTTCTCTCACCATACGAGCACCCTTAAAAAAAAATGTGTTTGTACTTATTCTAAAGCAGTATAGGGGAAACATTTGCATAAGTATGTACAACTAATGTAGATGTCTAAATTGACTTTGGAAATAAAAAATGAAATTTCTTTTTCATGTTCAACATTATACCATTTATTAAAAAAATTACACCTCATTCCAATACAAATATGAATTGTGATATAATCAGTCATTGCTATAAGTGCAACACTTTACAGATGCACTGTTGTGAAATTCTTTATAATTTCCTAATGTGACTGCAATTTAAACTTCTGTAAGAAAGACATTGCAAAAACCAACAGCTTCAAAATTTAAAGTCTATGAAATGTATTTATTCATCCCCTGTAACATAATATCAAAAAATAAAAAAATAAACAAAAATATTTTTTTTAAAACTGCTTACCTCTCCCACATATTTCTGTACCAACTCTGAACCAATAACCCTGATAAAGCAGGCATCAGTTCTGTTGGCAACAGCACGGGCACACAATGTTTTACCAGTGCCAGGTGGGCCAAACAACAAGACGCCCTTGGGAGGCTCAATGCCAAGGTTGACAAATCTCTCTGGCTGAGAAGATTAAAAGAACAAGACTTCAGGAATTTCACACGACAATTTCATTGAAATGAATTTGCGATATTAATAAGGAAATGTCAAGGAGCTTGGTTAACTCTGTTTTGCTTTTGAGATACTGGCCTTCAAATTTGGCTTATACAGACCATGTGCAGATTAATCAGCTAATCCCTATTCTTTGTTTCGTTTTGGTGGTTTTCTATTGCAAATAATACAAAACCTTTACTTGTGGTGGAACAAACTTACGACTTATGAGTATGGTAAGGTGCATGCTACACTTATTCAATTAGTGAAAATGAATGGGATAAAAATATGCTACTTGAGAATTTTTTGCAACCACTAATTTGTTAAAAATCAACTAACCAAAATTTTCTAATATTCCTTATATGTACTAAGTTCCAATTCAACTTTCATTTTCTATTTAAATTTCTATAAAAATTAAAGTCTAGACTGTTAGTTTTAAGATTATTATTGCCTATCCGGGTATTTTTTTTTTTCATGCGCAAAAAGTTTTGCCAGTCTAAACATAAGGAAGAATGCGGTATAGAAAGAGTTATGACCAAAAAAATTGGGTTCTGCATACTGTATGATTCTGCAAACCTTATTAAAAATTATCAGTACAAATCGGAAAATGTTTTTGTAGCAGTATAATCAATGTTTTTTTCTTCTTCAAATTGTCAAAGAAGCTATGTTACGTTTTGAAAAGTACTCACATGTAACAACGGTGTCTCAACAACCTCCCTGAGTTTCTCTATTTGTTCTTTACATCCTCCGACATCACTGTATGTGACATCTGGCTTTTCCTCAACCTTGAAATCAAGACCAATTGAAAAGTGACAGGCGACATGTAAAAATACAGCATGAATCATTTGCTGAATTTTATGAAACACCAACAAGCTTGAACTTGGAAACTTGAACTTTTTTGTTAGAGATTTGAAACATATTTAATAGTTTGAAACAGATTCTTGCCTTTTAATGCCTTTCTTTACCTTGCTAGACTATCAGATATACAAAAATGTTCCTTTAAAATCAAAGAAGATACACCCTTCAATAAATAAACGATACTCGTGGTCTGATCTGTCATAAATCTACATACCTGCATCATTGTCACCGTAGGATCAATTTTGGGCGGTAGTGGAATATGTATTTGGTATTTGTTCCTATCCACTCTGTTCACCGGAAGAAAAAAAAAAAATTAACATCAACTTCTGTTCTAAAATAATAGGTAATATTAAAACTAAAATAGAATCACAATTTCTACACATACTTATTAAGATGGTGTATGAGTGGTGGTATAATTTTATAGTTGTTTTTTTTAATATTAATGTTGAATGATCTTTAACTTATAAGATATTATTTAATATGATAGTAGAACCAAAGAATCAATGTGGAGCATATTCTCTGAAAGTAAATATATTTAAGAACTTCAAAGTGCCTTATATGTTCATAAATAAAAGTCTTAAAAATGCCATTGTTTGAATTTAATAAAATATTTAACAAATCATACCCAACTCGCATTCCTTCTTCTATGTCGGTGGGGGCAACTTGTTCTCCCAGATCTACAACAAACTTGGCAAACTGTTTCACATTAATTATATACTTAGGGTCGTCTGAGTCAGCATTTATAATTTTGGTGCACCGAGCTACCTGTAATGGTTGTTCACCTGTAAAATGCAAAATTAAAGGTTTTATAAAAAAATTATGCAACAGTATCCAACAGTTAAAAAAAAATGAATGTTAAGAAAATGAAGTTTTAATTATATTTAGAAGTACTCAGTCATAAGCATATGCACTGGGTATCATTTCGGTTATAATACTTGCAGAGTAAATTAATTCAGTTATCACAATTATTATTAGAATTTGTTATTTTTAAATTTAAACAATTATCAGGAAGGTTAGACAAATATACAACAACATATGCTATTTCTTACTCTGAAGTGTCTGCTTATCAGCTGCAAGGTCCCATAATGCTGGCGGAGCAAGACCAGTATCCGACTCCTTAATACCAGACAGTTCATTAACATTTTTCAAAACATTTTGAATATCTTCTTCTACTGCTTTGATTGCCTTGGTGTACTGACCAACTCCCTAAAAACACAATACAAAATAACCTGTTAATCCTTTTGCAATACTGAATTTGAACTTTTCACTTGTTAAATTGTTTATGCATCATTCAAAAAGATTACTATACAGTATATGCCATAATATATATACTATCACATTTACCATTTATTATATTAACTAACAAAACTTTTTTACCCATTTATTGTTAATACACTTTATAATAGAAAGTAAATAAATTTGAAGAAAAGTATATTATTATTTGAATAAAATAATTAAAATATTCATTTTGTAATTGTTTAGCAACATTATTTATTTGCGGGACATAAAATTAGAAAAATCCTTTTTCTTTCAAAGCAGTAAGCGATATTGCATATCAATCTTGAACAATTTCTTCTGGTTTAGCAAATGTGCTGTAGCAGTTTGTTTTCAAACTACTTACATATGTTTTCAGAAGTGCTATATCACCCTCATCAAGAGCTGAAAGGAAAAAAATATTTTTTTTTCACTCTGGGGCTGTAGTTTTGAGATGGCATTTTGAGATACACAGGTGTGTTGTGTATCTTTATAGGCATGTTGATATTAATAGAAAGGAATAAAATAAAATTGTGGGGGCATTTTAACTAATAAATATGAGGAACTACATCAAAATGCTGATTTGCTTAGCTCCAGGCAATAAATATTTTAAATACTTCAAGGGTGTGTCACAGAATTTTAATTTTACTGTGTTATGGTAAGGGAGATAATATCATTTTAGTACAACAGTTATCAGTCTTAGGAATGTGGTTTTAAACCTATTATTGGTTTTTAAAATGCATTCCCAAATGTTTTGCAGAGCCAGGATAGATTAAGCATATTTTATAATTTAAGATCAATTGAAAGTTAATTTTATTTTTAGAACTGACAAAGTAACTCTCTGCCCTAGTCCACTTTGAATAGGTAAAAAGCTAGCACCTTGACCTTGTACAGTATGCTGTAGTTACTTAACCTTTAAAAAAGCATGTGCAGGAAGAACTTAATTTATTACCAGGTCTTAGCATATACAGTAAAGTTATTGTATAAATCTACCATTTAAATTTAACCATTGTTAGTGTTAGGTCTGTTATTTTGGAATATCATATTTTTGAGTCACAATTTAAAGACTACTAACCATTGAATTTATTTTAAGATTGTTTAATTATTAACTTAACATCTCCTTCTCCAGAGACACTATAAAACATTTCATCAGTAGGATTAGGATGAACAAAAAAATAATTATTTCAAAATATTTAGTGTTCAAAGTGTTTTTTAATAATGAATTTGAAATTAATTAATGGGTTATCAATTATTTGCTGGTACATGAGTGTTAGTTCTTTTTCAAGGAAGAACAACTCTATGACATTGCATAAATGTCACCAAATTAAATGACAAAAGTAGATTGCTGGAATTTAAATTTATTGTTCATTTCTATTAAATTTTAGTAAAATTTGTTAAATGATTGTTGTTTTATGAAATCAAGACAGCAAGCATATTAGAACAATAAAAACCCCATAAATACATTTTTTATAAAACAAAATATAAACATAAATGATGAATCTATTACCACTAAACTACAGTAGACCACACTTTTTCATTTTTATTGAAATCATTCCTTATCACGTCATTTAATCAATGGCACCCATGCTATTGGATAGCCCCTTATGTAAGTTATATGTCTATGAAGATAAAAATAAAATATGATATTACCCTCAAATATTGGAATAATAATGATAGATTATAATATAAATAACATAAGGCCTATATATAATATATATAAAATATAGAGTCCCATATCATTTTTAAATCCTTTATATTAATTTCCCTTTTGTTAGTGGCTGGCTGGAAAAATCTTCAGACGGCTAAGTCACCCTCTTCCCATCTTAGCACAAAGAAGACTCATTGCAGATGACAACACATTTCAAATTTCAAGTCCCATCCCCAAAACTAATTTTTTCCTTTTTTTAAAGGTGAAGATACATGTAATATGATGACACTGATTTTCACGAAATAAGATTCCAGATAACTGCGCTAAATGAGATTCTTAAAAAAAAAAACATCACAAGTGCGTTTGGTAATATTTTCTTTTGTTTTTCTGAATTAGTAGGTGAAATAGATCTGCGGTATAGAAGCAGGTGTGGCCAGTAAAATATTAATATAGGATAGTTCAGGGGCAAGAAAAAAATGTAAGGCTGCGAGCTGGGGGGTGGCGCACTAATTGGGATTCTTCTAAAGAAGTGCATTACTTTTATGAAATGTATACGTGTTTTGTCAAAATTTCAGCCCCACCCCCATTGCTAGATATTACATTTTTTAAAGAATTTTTTTATACGAAAACCTTTTTTTTTTAGGGTTTGTTTAATTATGACTGAAACACTGGTTTTTCTACCTATCTAGTCTAAAACTAAAGCTAAAGCAAAGTATTTAAGCCAAAGTTTAATAACTTATTATATCTAGTATTTTTCTTAACGCATTTCGTATTTTCTCATCTAAACTTACGTGTATTCTTTTTTAATTAAATGCAGGCAGTTATAGTTAATTAATACTGACTCATAAAGCGCCTTTTTTCTTTTTATTTGATTTCTAAAGAGTCTTTAACATCTCCCAACCAAAGTTAGATCTACATGTTGTTTTTTTTCACCCAATGGCCAGATTTTTAACCAGCTATAAGTTTTAAGTTAGTAAATTTTCTTACCGTAGGCATGTTCACAAAAAAGAATGAAATACTGGATTTTTCATTATGCAGGAGCACCCCCCATCTCCCCCCCCCCCCCCCCCCCCCTCCTTCTTTGTTTTCCTCTCAGACCGCTCGGAATATATGGGTTGTCCCTTGAAATCTTGGGGGGGATTAGAAATGAATCACCGACTAAGGCAGTGGACACACACGTCATCATTGTCCTGGATTGGAGCTGAAGGGAGGGGGGGAGGGTCCACGAATCAATGCCAATGAGTGATCACGTGTCCACTTTTTAAAAAAAATATATGTGACGTTGCAGAAATGGGGGAAATTGGAATGGTAGCATAGGGTTATTTATTGATAGTCATCTCATACTGATGGCTGAAAATATGATATCCGTGATTGGTCAGCTCTAATTTGAGCACCCCTCCCCTTTTTTCGTATGCAAATGCACTTATTAATGGTGACTGATTTGCACTGAGTAAAATGAGGGTGAGGTCTAGTGATTATATGTAATAAGACCGACTAGTTTTGCGATATTGCTGGTAGTGGGATCACGGTTAAAAATGGTAGGACGACCAAGAAACAATAATTCAAATTGTTGATCCAACAGAATTTTAAATGATGCAGCATTTGGTTTATACGCGCACTTTGTGAGGCAACAAATAACATTAATACTATTTAATACAACTATGGAATTTCTCGTAAGGCGCTCATAACAATTGCAATGTGGCTTGTAAACTGGCTACGTATGTCACGTATGAGAGTTCCTTATAACTACCGGGATCTGGATCATGGATCTCACCGGAACCGATATCCCACCGGAATCAGGATCCTACTGAGATCAAGATCCTATCGGGATCGGAATCTCACCAGAAATGGGATACCCCTAGATTGGGATCTCATTTAAATTGAGATACCACTGGAAATCAGATCCCACCGGGATCAGGATCGCACCAGGTTCAAGACCCTACTGGGATTGGGATCTCATCAGAAATGGGATCCCACCGGATTAGGATCTCATTTGGATCGGGATCCCACATGACCAAGACTCTACTGGAATCGGGATCCCACCATGACCGGATTTTGCCGGGATCGGGATCCCACCATGACCGGGACTTGACCGGAATCGGGATACCACCATGACCAGGATTCTACCAAATACCATCCGGACAACGGGGTGCCATCGGAAAATGGGAAAAACGAAAGGTTTACATAAGTTATTTTAAGTGTTTTTATAAGAGACAAATTAATCATTAATTTTTTTTTTACTATAGTGGTGTTGCTTTGTTGTTGACATTTCGCTTAAGAGCAATGTGAATTAAAAGGATGTAGCAGATTTTTTTTTCTGAATGCCATCCCAGGCAACTCCGGTTATATTTGATAGTAAAGTTATAAAATAAATACAACATTTATTTTAACCAAGATACATCCAATTGGGCAACTTTTATAATGTTTCTTTAAAGACAGAAGAGTTATCCTTGATTTACCACAATGGCTCCGTAAAAGACAAAAGATTCATGAACATGTACTTTTTTTAATCTCGTAAAATTTATTAAGTTGTTGTTGTATTCCAATAAAAAAATGGTATTTTATTTATAAAATAATTTTTTTTAATTATAAAGAATTATTATAAGTTTACATCCGAAAATAAGAAATTCAAACAGAAATAATATACACACCTGAACTGCACCGTATTTTATTATAGTTGTTTAAGATAGTGGTATAAGTAATCATTACCCTATTTTAACATATACGATTTTATTTTTATGAGAAGTTGTAATTATTATAGTTATAATTAGTATAATTATAAAATAACAATAACTTTAACTCATGTCAAACTTAATTTAAACTCAGTAATCAAAGCCAAACTTCAAAGTAAAGTAAATCAGTTAGTATACACAAGCCCTAAACTAATCAAATATGGTAAAAGTGCAGTTCAGGTGCGTATATTATTTCTTAGCGCATTTCGTATTTTATCATGTAAACTTACGTGTATTCTTTATTAATTAAATCCACGCAGTTATAGTTAATTAATCCTGACTAATACAGCACTTTTTTTCTTTTTTCTTTGATTTCTAAATCGTCTTTACACCCCAAACCAAAGACGCATAGCCCCATTTGCTTTGTTTTTTTTTTCCCACCCTATGGCCAGATTTTTAATCACCTATAGTATGCTAAACGAAATTTTCAAACTGTAGGCATGTTCACCGAAAAATAAAGAAATACTGGAGAAAGGAAAGAGGGGGGAGGGGGGAACTTAGATGTTCTGTTTTGGGATTGGTGCCGAAAATTCGTGTTTTTCTCTTACATGTGATGTATAGATGTAATTCCATATGCATATATTCTAAAGGGTGGTGAACTCATGAATTTAATTTTTCCTAAAACTAGATAAATACACGGTGTCGCTCATGATGGCATTAAAAAATTAATTATTTTTTTTAGACGGAAGGATGCCATACATATATATAGCTAACATCTAAATTAATTGGTCTGTAAAAAACACATAAATAATTG
>CAXITT010000247.1:43746-130776 GCA_964033795.1 Lymnaea stagnalis
TACTATACCATTGGTCAGGGAAAGCTTTAATTAATTATTCATGTGCCAAAGTTGAAAGTTTAAACTAAGTCGACCCTAAACAGTATTTTAGTGATAAGGCGATCCGTTGCCTTATATAAAGTATATAGTCATTGCGCATGACGCGATCAGCGGAATGAGGTCACAAGATGTGGAGGTTTCGTCCATAGTAAAAAATACCAAACGAACTCACACTTTAAAAATTCATAGCTCAAAAAGTACTTAAGCTAAAAAGTTGATTCTGGTTTCATTTTTTTATTTGAAATTAGCTCTAACTAACTGTGCTATTAAAAAAATTATTTGAATTTTTTAAAATTTTGTATCCAAGTGCCTACTATGACTTTGAAGTTTAAGTAAAATTGTCCACATACACTGAATAGGCTTTTCTGGTTCATCATCTTTTTCTTTAACTTTACGTTGATCAGATCCGAGATGATCAGGCATGATGATATTAACTAATAGCCCTAAATGTTTTCTGTAAAGCTAATAAACAATGAGATAAAGTCTAAGAGCACAGTGATAAAACACTTTAGCTACTTCCCGTTTCCCAGTAGTGAAAATATATATTCACTCATTAAATTCTATAATATATTCACTCATTAAATTCTATAATATATTCGACTTTCTGTCGGTAATCGTTAATTAATCAGTCTCATAGTTGTTAAAATTATTGTGTTCAGTGTTCAATGATTGTATGAAGAAGTGGTACATTTCACATTTATTGCTCCTTCACATTTTATTTATAATTATGACATAGACTAATAATTAGGAATGATCCCTTTATTACTTTATTATATTTTCTCAGCTCACCCTGCTACCTTTTAAGAATAATTTATAAGATCTTTAATCTTGACACTTTTAATTGCCTTTTAATAAATCTAATCTTCTAAAACAAACTAAAATAGTAGGGCTTTAATTCAGATGTTTGATTTTAACATTTCGGATACAAAATGTTAAAATAGGTTCCCTGTGCCTTATACCTTCAAACTTTGATCAGTTTAAAAGCATTGCCAATAAAAAAAAAAATTAAAAAATGATCAGATGCCCATAAAGAGTTATGTTCTAATAGCATGGATTATATTTATGACTGAGAAAGGGCGTCCTTACCGGATCGTTGAAATGTTTTTAAAAAATTTTGATAATCTATTTTAGATTATAGCGACGTACTCATTAATAAATTATTGGTAAGTTTGATGTCATTATATTCTTGTATGAGTAAAATCTTTATTATAATATTTGAAGAAAACTGTGTAAAAATTCATAATTTGTTATATGTTACATATAGACCAGTATAGACCATACAAATGTTAGTGGGCCACGAAAGAGAAGTGTACAAATAACCGGGTCACGAAATATGTTTGGGAAACGCTGCTATAGATGTCCAGCAGTGGACATAGCATTAAAATAGCATTGCCCTATCATCATCATATCAAGCTTCTAAAATGTGAGCTTTTAGATATTTGTGCATGCACTACGATGATCCCAAAATTTGCCTATCCTACAGCAAACAAATATACCTAAATTGGGAAGCCTAAAGCGCCTGTTAGACTAGACACAGTTTAAGCAGCTACTTGCAGGTCCGGCTCAAGGCGGGTACGATGCGTGATCATTGCGTCAAAATTTGTTAAAATCAATATAAAAACACATTTTTAAAATCTGAACTCTTCCCATAATTTTCCGGAGGGCGACAAGTGACAAGTGCCTATTTTCACCCAACCTAAAAATGTCTAGCGCCGGCCCTGGCTGCTTGGGGTTGTGGTAGATAGCTTAACTTAGGACCTATTTCATAGAAGAGACCGAGTAGTGAAAACGTAAAATTAAGGACAATGGCCGGTGAAATAATAGAAGAAAGAAACCTCGGATCAATAGTGAAAATTAATTTCAAATAATAATAGTTTAAATTTAAAATATACAAATATACAATAAAAATGTACGTGTGGAGGCAAATATCCTACAATTCGTGTCCTCTAAATTATAGGACTAAAATTGTAAATGATGGTTTCCCCAAGTTCGAAATATTGCTTCATTAATATGTTCCTGTGTCTAAGTAATTAAAGTTTTAAGCTTATTTTCAAAGTTCTACATTTCTTTTTATAATTAAATAAATTCATTATAAAACGGTTATTTAACATTTTAAAATGCATTGTTACTTTTGGAGGGGATGCGAGACTAGACAAATAATTATAAGGCTATGAAAGTATGGGTTGTGGGGTAGCAGTTGTCGGAAAATCGCGCTCGCGACCTGAGTGCGGCTTGGCCAGTTGGCCACAAATCGGATTTGACTCTGAAAAACATGGTTCTTAAGTATTAAGAAGTTCTTGAAAAGAAATTTGGCTCTCAAAAAATCTTTTAATCGTCCTGCTGCTGATTTTTGGCTCTTTTGACTAATGAATTTGCCAACCACTTGGGTAAGCTATAGAAGAAAAGGTAGGGAAACCACATCTAAATAATAATTATAAATAAAGTTATTGTAAGGTGCTCTAAATTTTCGATTAGTTATTCTTCTCTAAACTGACTAAACTAAAGCCTTCAGTTTCAGACAGGCATTGGTCATAAATTCAATAACTTATTCATCTGATCAACATCACTTGTCGGCACGTCTCATAGTGCTATATTTTTAAGGAACTGTGACAATCTATGACTATACTATTACTATTATTTATACTGTACTGCTAGTTATAGCCTACTATTTATTATACTTTAAACAAACATATAATAATATAAATATAATGGTTTTGCCGCAAAAGCTAATTTACCAATAAAAGTTCATATCTATGAAGTCAGTTGTCTCCTCTTATCATACATTATATTTTAAGTTATGGATTTTTTTGTTTTTGTTTTTGTTTGTTTGTTTGTTTGTTTGTTGAATACTTTTAATTATTAAATCCACTTTGTTTATTTAGTATGAGCCGGAAAAAAAAAGTTCCAAAAATAGATTTGTACACGTGACAACACCCACTTCAAGTCCCGGTATTTTTTTTTTTATCATTGACCTTTAAACTATGACCTTAGAAAAATGAACAAATTGATTATTTGTTTCTTCAATTCTTTTAAGCTCAACAAGCAAAAAACTATGCATTACACATTTAGGATAAAAAATGTTGCAATTAAAACATTTTATTCTATGTCTAAAGTTGATTGAAAACAGAAATACTTTTCACTAACTTGCCGATCTTAAGTGAAATTTTATTGGCTCAAAACGAAGATTTTTGCCACAAGTTCAGAAATCCAGCCAATGATATGATCTGTTGTGTGGTGTTTCCCAAGTGCGTATGAATTTAGCAACGTAGGTGTATTATTTCTCAATCTTATTCTCACCTTTCCTGTTCGTGGTTGGTAAGTGTTATTTCACACATATTTTGGTAAAATTTTCTGTGAATCGCTATTTCAAGATAATAACCTGAATAAATAACTTTTCAGATGAAATATTCAGCCACAGTGGAGACCGGAGAAACGATAGCTAACCTTTAGGACGGACTTTTACGGACACAGTACATGTAAGTAAAAATTCTCATGATGAAGTATGGAAGCAGCCATCATTGTTAAGTATATATTATGTTATGCTTACGTGGTATGGGGAAAGAGAGGAAAACTGACATTGGACTACCATCACATTTCTTTGACTCCTTCGAATCAAAGAATATTTACTTAGTCCAACCAATACTATCTGTAATTTTCATTGCTACTGTTGAGCTTCCTTTTATCCAAATTAGCCCTAGTATAAGTCGAAAGCAGCCCTAACTCTAACTTAGGCCAGGCTTAACCATCAACCAGCCTTAGCTTAGCTAACTCAACATTGACATTAGAAATAACCAACTACCAACTGTTCCAGCAACAGTTAGGGCTGCATTAAAAGTCAAAATGCTAAGTTAAGCTAATTAAACTTGTAGTTTTTAAAGTTAGAAGTCTAAGACTTAGACTAGTCTGAAGTAAAGTTATCATCCCCAAAAATTTGCCAAGTAAGTTAAGTCTAAGTAACTAACTAACTACTAATATATAATTATACTAAATGTAATAATAGTAGTAATACTTACTTGCTTTACAATTTAAAGAACAGCCACTTAAACTTACTGCAGTTATGTCTCAATGAATTTTGATTTACAGTTGAGCCTCAAATAAAGAAAAAAAATTTAAAATGAAAAATGTTTTGTGACCAGTAAACAATTTGTTGTTTCATTTAAGCACACAATGCTACTGGCTCTGTAGTACTTTGGCTTGTTTACAGTAACAGTTTATCAGACTGAGTGCTCTCTTAAAATCTCTTAAAAAACACAGATTTTTAATTAATTTTTTCATATTTTTTGTTATTTTAGCCTTTATTATTGCCCCTTAAGCCTTAAGAGAAACGTATTATTAATTGGAATCTTTTTAATTTGGGAGTATATATTATAGGCATTAACAAATAATGCAATACTGCAAAATCGCTGATCAATATAATTCTAAAGAACAAAGAGACATTAAATGCGGCTGATTATAAAAATACAATTATCAAAATAAAATGCTGGAACTTTGGAACAGATTAATTCAAAATTGATTTTAATAAGAAAAATTATTTTGGTTAGTGAACACTTTTAGACAGTCTCCTTAGTAGTTTAAGTTACAAAATTATAAAATTAAAATGTAACCAGTGTACTTAATGTAACAGTAGACCATAGATGCCTAGAATTAGAATATAACATTAAAAGTTTTTTTTTAATTACAAAAAAATCAGCTTGATACATTTATGATGAGCATGCATTTTAAAAACATAACCAGCAAAAGTTTGTTTGTCCTGTTACCTGAAATTTAAATGATTCTGTTTCATTTCATATTATGCTGTGTAACAGTATTTACAGTTTTGAGTTTAACTTTAAGTCTGAGTTAAAAATACTTGAATAGGCGTAATTTTAAAATATTTTTACTTTTGAAAATTAATTTACATTATTGATTGTTACGTAGGCCTAGCTCAACATATAGTGAAATTAGGGCCTACTGTCAGTGCCCTGTTTTTGTTGCCTGCTGTCAACAGAATTGAAAATGTGCCTTATGTAACATAGCATTCATTATGATTACAGTTTTCATATTATTTTCTTTAAAAAATATTGTGCAAATTATTATCCTACTTTAAATCTACCATAATTTGTTAAAATAAAAAACTTCTATAGTTTGTTTCAATGGAAAAAACAACAATGACACAATTTGATAAGTTGTTCAGCATCATTCAAATATGAAAGGGGTATCATATCTAAGTTAAGGGAGCTAGTTTATAACTTCAGTTAAAAAGAACAGTCACAGCTGTCTTTTAAAAGACCTAACTTTATGGTGATTGGTTGAGATATTGACAATTGTTGTGCATGACAGTAGAGTTTTTCAGACATGCAACTGTGTCTCTTTGCAGATATTCAAAACAGGTTGAGTGCAAAAATAATAGTGATCTCAAAGAAGGTTTTCTTTTAAGTTAACAAAGTTCATATTACTTGTAAAAAGTAAGAGCTTGGATCATTTTTTTTTTTTGCCATGTGGCACACTTCTTTCAATCTGAAGATAACTGACCATGGTATATTTCACTAATATAAAATAACTCTTTTTCAATTATTCCCAATGTGTATATATTTTTTTCATTATAGCTGTACTGTTCGACTTGGCAAGTCTACATTAACCTGCAACCTCTAAACCATGGCAACAAGCAACAATAATGATGGGGCAACATCCAGCAAGGTTGATCTCCAAGCATTTGAACCTGAGTTTCCTACCTACGATAATGCGTTCCCTAAACTACCTGCTGATGCTCGTGCTGAACAACCAATAGCACCATCAATTGCCCCAGGTGGAGCATGGCAGCCTAAGTTCTTGACCCGTCAATCAAAGTGTACCCAGGTATATTTAAAGAAGTTTTCATTTCACTGTTACCTTTGGTGAACAGGCTCTTAACTCCAGTGACTCCAGCTACATCCATTTTAATGTAATGTGTTATTCTTTGTGGGTTCCACTTAGAAAATTTATAATGTAAAATTTGGCATCTTTTTATACGACAGGTTTTTACTGTTCCTCTTGAGGAACGTAAGTTCAAAGAAATCAACGAACGTCAATTTGGTGAAGAGAGTGAACAGATGAAGATCTGCAAAGAAATCATGCAGAAAACTGGTTAGTGGCAGTCTTGTTGATTAAAATAGGAGCAAATATGTATTTGTGACAACAAAGTGTTTCTAAATTCGGTACTTGAATTTGTTTTTTAAGGTTTGAAGTTTGTTTAGCTTTTTTTTCTTTCAAATAATAAGAAAATCTAACAAATTAAAAATTTTCTATTTGAAAAATTGAGTTCAGAAAACAGAAGGAAAATGAGAATTAATATGTCTGTTCAATTCACAGTCTATTACTCCAGATTTCTTTTTATGCTTAAAAAAGTTTTTAAATAATCTTTCAAAGGTGTATCAATTGAATTAAGCATGGCTAAGGATCAAAGTATGACTCTGGTTATCAATGGACGACAAGATGCTGTTATGAAAGCTCGACGGGAAGTTGTAAGCAGACTTCAAACTCAGGTTAGTTCAGCAACTAATAAACACCTTTGCTCTGGTAAGCAACATTTGGAAAACATCTTGACATAAGTCTAGTATAACAAATTTAAAACAAAATGGAATCCCAAAAGATTCAAATAGATGAAATGGGTTATAATATTGTTGGGGATTGCACACAACCCACGAAGTGTGATTGGCCAATTTCCTTTATCTCAACTGTCGGTCGATAAAATCGGCCAAGAAAAATTGCGTTGAAAGAATAAGTTCCAGCCCATTATTTTACACCAAATAAAACTACTTCCTTTTAATAATAAATAAGCTCCTGTTTTTTGCTCTTCTGTGTCCTTTTTTAAAACTTTGGAGTAATTTTTTTCAACAATCTTTATCAAGCAAATTTGTGTAAGTAGATTTTCGCGAAATGGATGAGGCCATAGCTGGACCATCTGGCTTACGAAATAAATCAGTTAGGAATCTTTTTGTTAATTCTTATCAGTTAATGACTTAAGTGATTCGGAAGATGATTTTCAGATTACACACGTAGACATTGATAATTCCAATTATTTTTCTAGTGGGTCCGAAAGTGAACGTTCGAACGATTTAGACCTAGGCCTAGAACGAGTATGTGTTGCAGCAACAACATGACTCGTTCAAGACTATGTTACAGATGATTTTGTACCAACGAAAAATAATTGGATGTTGTTCTATATATGTTTTCTTATATTTCATTTTATGGATTAAATATTTATATAGCAGCTATTTAAATTTTATCTGTTTTATGCTATTTAGTAATTTTTATATTGTTTATGTTGTGCTTCGTTACTTGAATGTAATTATAGGTATCGGAAGAATTTTTTTTTTTAAAGCTATTAATAACTAAAACATATACAAGTAATACATTTTCTAAAAGATATACAAATATGTTATCATATTATACAAACATTATAATAATATGCCTTTAAAAAATTGTACTTTGAGGTACTTAAAATAAAAAAATGTCATTATTTTCTTTATTCTTGGTCACTTTAAGGTCACGGTCAGCGAGTATAACATATCATTAAAAAATAGCCAGTATTATTCCCCACTCAGTCTTCTTTCAACAAATATATACTTTATGGGGTCTAGCTATAGCATTAGCATGTGAAAAAATCACCTTTTTCAAAGGCACCCAAAAAGCTCAAAATTGTCAGCGCAGTACAGAAACATAACATACACTCTTGGTGGGTTAATAACTATTGGTGAAAATAAAAAACTGTAAATGTTAAAAAAAATGGACAAATTCATAATGCAAATCTAATATTAATAATAGCCTTAATTACTGATACATCTGAAAACCTCCTGCAGGCTAGTACAGTGCTGAATATCCCCAGAGAATACCACCGTTTCATACTAGGCAAAAATGGCAAGAAGCTGCAGGAAATCGAACTGGCAACTGCGACTAAGATCTACCTCCCACGCTCTGATGATAAATCTAATCCCAATGAAATCAAAATTGTTGGGGCAAAGGAGGGAATTGACAAGGCACGGCATGAAATTGAGGCAATCCATGAAGAGCAAGTAAGTATATTAGGGAAATCGTGAACAAACAGGTGGAAAGCCCACAAGTAAAAGCTTGGGAATCAACCAGAATTGTTAGGTTTGTAGGGTAAGATCTCATTAATGTTGACACCTCCATTAGCAGCTTGTGATAAGGGGACAAGTTTTAATGTTCTTGAAATAAGTATATCACAATAGTTGTTACCATTTTGTTTGGGAGCCCACTGGTAGTTTTAATTATGCACTCAGTTGTCAACAAGTAGATGTATTAGAAGTGGCTTGATTTGAACAGGGACTAACTGCCCTATCAAATAGAGCGAGATTATGCAGCATGAATGGTTAAATAATACCTGACACTTGAATTTAGACTTCAGGTTGCCATGGGAGAATTTACTTGAGATTCCTATAGAAATTCTTTAGTGTTATATTAAGTTTTTCAATTTGAGCTTTTCTTCTTTGTATGACTAATCCTAGTTATCCGTTTGGAAAAAGAAAAAATAAACCTTAGGGTTTGTATGTAACATCTTATCTCTATTTTTTTGTCAAGGCCAAATTAGCTTTTGAAAGACTTCCTATCCCCAAAGTTTTTCATCCCTTTGTGTGTGGGCCAAACAAGGAGAACATCATCCGATTGACTGAAGAGACGGGTGCTAAGATCAGTGTACCACCTCATAAAGATGAAATTGTGGTGTCTGGGGAAAAAGATGGAGTTTTGAAATGCAAGCAAGTTATGATGGCGATCTATGAGGAGAAGGTACATCAGTGATAATTAAGTTCTAGAAAATATACATGTTTCTATTTGAAAGAATAGCGTTGAAATATTTCTATCCATTACTTAATTTATGTTTACAGAAGAGAAAGTGTCAGACTGTATCTGTTGAAGTCAAGAAATCCCAGCACAAATATGTTGTTGGACCTCGCTATGCCCACATTCAAGAAATTCTTGCAAACACTGGAGTATCTGTGGAAGTTCCAGACCTGAATTCACCCTCAGAGACCATAACTTTGAGAGGAGAGCAGGAAAAATTGGGTCAGGCTCTTACAGAGGTTTACAGCAAGGTAAACTCTTCCAGACAATCTTTCATGTAATGCCCTGGCAGCAAACAACGCTGAAAAAAAAAATCAGCATAAGATAGTGTAAACTTAAAAAAAATTTTAAGGTCCACAATTTTTTTTATTCAAAAAATTATCTTGTAAGCCCTGAATATTAGGGGTGTGCCGGACCCCGGAATCCGGTTCCGCCGGATTTTGCACTATCCGGTGAAATCCGGTTCCGCCGGATTTACATGTATCCGGAACAACCGGATTCCGGAATCCGGAATATACCGGATTTCGGAATTTGCCAGATTTTTGTGACTCACCGGATCATAATCTGAAATAAAAGTAATTCTCTTTCCCGAATTCCACACGATCACGATACATTAATCGATTTTTTCGAGCGTTGAGCTTGTTTAATGTTTAATATTCCGTACATACCAGAGGCTAGAGTCAGCACCGCTAATAGTGGCCAATAGTGTAGGGACTTTGATAAGAAAATTTAAACTTTTTGTAAAAATAAACCAATGGCATAGTTGAAAAGATGTAATTTTTTAAAGAATTATAACACCAAAATCATATTTTTAGCTGTTGTAGTTTTAAAGTTATGAATTTTTAAAGTACGACTTGGTTTGTCATTTTTTAACATGGACTGCATCTCCACATTCTGTGATCTCATTCCGCCAATCCCGTCATGCGCAATGACTATATAGTTTATATAAGGCAACGCATTCCCTGCCTTATCACTAAAATACTGTTTAGACTTAGTTTAAACTTTCAACTTTGGCACATGAATAATTAATTAAAGCTTTCCCTGACCAATGGTTTAATAGTTTTTGCACACGGCAAACTCTTATGAATGAAACTCTGAGGTAGTACTACGATACAGTTATGCAAGTGGCTGTGAATGGTTGCCAATGACAACGTGTTGCACACGGTAAATTCTGATCATTTATAATATGGATTCTACCGGGTTGTTAAAGCTCAAATTAAAACATTCCAGTTTAAATGTCTTTAAATGCATTCTGAAACACAAGTTATCAATTATTTTGATGTAAATAGTGATAATAAATTAATATTTCCTAAGTATCGTCAACTTCCGCCATTAAAAAGGGGGGCGTGGCCAACCCCATGGCGAAATTAGGTTGAGCGAGCTGCATGACCTGCTGCGAACGCGTAGAAACATGGCGTCTCTCGTAAGACACTTATCCAAATGGAACGGAACTCAAATATATATCGAAAGTACTAATTTAATAATAAATAGACACACACATCGGAAAATTAAAAACTCGGATTTTTTGGCGCCGATTGCGAATTCCCATACACAAAAAGTAGTAGTCCACCTTGACTTACCGAAGTATCTACCAATAGTACCAAAATCAGGGAGAAACCGGAATCCGGATTATTCCGGAATCCGGATTATTCCGGAATCTGGATCCGGCGGATTTCGCATAAGAAAATCCGGATCCGGTTGGACAAAACGGATCCGGCACACCCCTACTGAATATATTAAGAAATTTATCAATGGTGAAGTGGAAATCGCAAGGGGTGAGGAAGCATCCTATCTTCCATAGAAACAAGAACAATATGTTAAAAGTAAAGCAGCAATTTCTAAACATCATCTAGTGTATATCATATGAGGATTTCTCCTCCTGCAAATTTATATTGTTTTGTAGTGTTACTAATTCATCTTATTATTTCCCTCTAAATGAATACTCATTCCATAAAATTAGATTCGTAAATTATATTTTGTTTTTTTAATCCTAAACGATCCATAATTTGTAAAATGTTCTGTGAAAAATGTCTTGCTATTTATTTTGTCCAGGCAAATAGTGTTGTTTTCTCTGATGTGATTGCACCAGCATGGCTTCACAGATTCATCATTGGAAAGAAGGGTAGCAATATCAAAGAGATCACAGAAAATTTCCAGAGTGTAAGTTTTACATTTCTAAAAATTTTACTTATAAATTTAAAATTAAACATAAAAGTCACTTTATTCAAATTAGTAGTTAAATCTATTAATTGCTTAAATCTATTAAGTGCTCAGTACCTTAACTTAAAGAAAAGCATATGTTTGCATTTGTATAGCTAAATATCTTCAATTGAGAATCTATGTTGGCATTTGTCTGGATGTTAAACCAATCAGTCTTTGTTTACTTGATAGGTTCACATTGAGTTTACTGAGGGTCAGGACAAAATTACTATTGAAGGACCCCCTGAAGAGGTCAATAAAGCTGTGGAGAAGCTGAATGCTTTTGTGAAAGATTTGGTAATTTTTTTTAATATCCTTTTTTTTTAAGTAGGACAGTTACTGTAAGGTTAGAAAGAATTTATTTTTTTTATTTAAAAAATGTATTGTGCCTAAAAATGAAAGAAATGAGATTGTTAGAATTGGCTTCATTTATGTGCTCTAGTTGACAAGTCTGTGGTGACTTGTCGATTAGGAGGCATCGGCCACTGACCCCCCCCCCTCGGCGTTACCCGGGGTACAAAACTACTGGGCGCGTCCTGGGTGGGCAGACAAGGGATCTGCTCGGTACCTGCCCTACATAAAACAGCTCCTACAGGGCTGCCAGTTGTGATATTACCCAACTGGAAAAAATAGGCAGAGACAGGGTAGGGATCATGATTACAAGTTGCCGTTTATGGATATGAGGCGAAGGTGGTAACCTCTGGCCGATGATTCTTACTATGCAGCCCTGAGAAGCTGCTCCAAGGCAACCGTTTCGTCCCAGCTGCATCGCGAATTAGTTGCGTTGTGGAAACCCACTGTAGAATCCCTCTTATAGGGCGTCTAACGCTTCCCGGGATGGGTGGGGAAGATATTAGGACGTACGTTTTTTCATCCCAACTCCTGAGAAAGTCGATCGTGTGCAAACACAGTGTCGGACCGACCGGGTGTCTTTGGGTTACGACGACCCCCCGGCGGAGACCTGGTCGAGCAGACGGGTGGGGGCTGTCCTGACAAAGGGACATCCCGGACATGCCGCTCCGCTGCCCGATACCGGGTTGGAGAGGGGTGTTTTGGGGAGGGCATAAAGAGTGCAAGCTCGACGGTCCGCTGACACCATTTCTTAATGTAATATATATGTGCTTTTATTATGCCATAGTGGTCTTTATTATTATTTCAGGTCAAGCGCATGGATTTTGCTGAAATTACAGTAGATCAAAAATTCCATAAACATATTATTGGGAAAAGTGGAGCAAACAGTAAGTTTTTTCTGTGAAAACTGTAAAACAAATAATAAAAAAAATATTTTTAAAAGTTCTGAATTTCTTTTTTATTTATAATGGATAGATATCTAATTTAAAAATTACACTGTTTAAATTGTACATAAGATTTTAAAAAATAAAGCATTACAAATTTTTCTTTTCTAATAGTTAGTAAAATTAAGCAAGAAACTGGTGTGGCCATAAGAATACCACCCGATGGTGAAAACAGTAACATTATTAGAATAGAGGGAGAGCCACAAGGAGTCAAAATTGCAAAGGAACAGCTTCTTGAGATGGCGAATAGGATGGTAAGTTGGCATTCCAGTCTGCATCATTTCTTGAACAGAATTACATTTATGTACTGCTTTACTGTACCTGTTTCTGTTTTTTATTGTAATCATAAAGAACATCTTTGTTTTTAATTGTAATAATTATCTGAATCTAAAGTTAGCAAGCTAGACAGCTGTGGTGGTTATTCATTGTGACTATTGGATGTTATAGTCAAGTGTTATGTATTTATGGGTAACTGCGTTCAAGCATTGTGAAGTAAATAAGGAGTGAAACAAGATATGATTAGGTTTGAAAAAAAGACAGCTCAATTAATGGGACGTTTCTGCTAAATACAAAACAGACTGGGAGAACCACTTTGTGATCTTTGAACACTTCTAGTTTTTAATTTCAAAATATTTATTTTTGTATGCTGAAGAGCATTTTTAGGCATTTAGCCGAAACATCCTTTTAATTGCTATGTTGTTGTTGTTTTTTTTGTCAAGCCTAAACATATCTTGTTCCACTATATTTGTGTCTTTAAAGTATAATCATTTCACCCCCCAAAAAAATAAATCAACTTAAAATTGGAAGAATAGTCATTATCAAACTTTGTTTTGCAGGAAAATGAGAAAACCAGAGATATTATAATAGAGCACAGATTCCATCGACAAATTATTGGTGCTAAAGGAGAGAACATTAGAGATATTAGGGAAAAATTCAATCAAGTTCAGATAACCTTTCCAGACCAGGGTAAAAAGAGCGATGTTGTAACATTACGTGGACCAAAGAATGATGTTGACAAGGCTTACAAACATTTGCAGAATCTTGTAAAAGATTTAGTAAGTTCATCTGATATTTAAATTTAGATGGTTATTTTGATGTTTTTTATGCTTAAAAATGAAGGTAAATCTCAAAACAACTGTTGGATTACTATGGAGACTTAATTTGATTGAAACATGAGTTTCAAGCCATTGAAACATGAGTTTCAAGCCAGAATATGTAGTTAAGAAGAAAAGGTAAATAAATACAATTCATGCTTGACTGAAAGAAATCTCTTAATCACTTTAAACTTTTCTTCTTTTAGATTGAGAACAACTACCAGGCACAAGTCCACATATTTAAGGACTTTCATAAAAACATTATTGGCAAAGGCGGAAATACAATAAAGAAGGTAACTAATATTTGTTTTTTTAAAAACTGAGAAGACAATAATACACAACGAAGAAAAAAAAAATATTACTATTTATAAAGAAAGTTTTAAAAAAAACGTTTGCATTTTTTGAAACTCAAAACCTGAAGTAAAGTCCCTGATTCATGTAGGTTTGTTTTATTATAAGCCCATGGTGGGGGTGGCCATTGTTCAATCAGATTCTTGCATTGATAGATTTCATTACAATCACCAGATTCGTGAAGAGACAGACACCAAGATTGACCTACCTAGTGAGATTAGTGACAGTGATGTGATCACAATCACTGGTAAGAAAGCCAATGTGGAGAAGGCTCAGGCAAAAATTGAAGCCATTCAAAAAGAGATGGTGAGGAGCTTTTTTAGTTTGTTTTAAAAATGATAATAATAATAATAAAGTTCATTTCAAAAACACGCTTCATCCCCAAAGGCTCGAAGCGCGGTACAAAGTCAAAAAAAAAAAAAAAAAATCTATAGTTTACCACATTTAAAACAAACGCAACACGACAAAAACTAAGTACAAGCATACAATGGCAAAGTCTTTCTAGCCATTTCAACCATAAGCAACACAGCCATTATGCATTGATGGCATTGTGGCTTTTTTATTTTGATAACTTATAAACTAATTTTATTTTGAAAACTTTCCTTTAATTATGTAATAAAACTATTTTAAAGTAATTGTCAGTATGTGATTTCAATGCTAAGCTCGTAATAATTTTATGAATTTTTTAAAACATAAGATTAGTTCAGATATTCTATAAAACTTTTATTTAAATTTTAGTGCCACCAGTAGAGATGTCGAATGAACTTGAACATTTTATTCAACATTTTGTTGAACATTTCAGGGCAACATTAAGGAGTTAACTATTGACATCCCAAATAAGCTGCACAACTCCCTGATTGGCTCAAAGGGCAGATTTATTAGATCCATTATGGAGGAGTGTGGTGGTGTTATGATTCGTTTCCCACAAGAGGGAACAAAGAGTGACAAAGTTACGATCAGAGGCCCTAGCGCTGATGTTGAGAATGCCAAACAGCAGTTGCTGGAATTGGCCAATGAAAGGGTCAGTTGTATTTATTTGTGTTATATGATTCCTTCAAATTAATTTAATATTTAGGTTAGATTCATATTTTATAGAAGAAATGAAATGTGACATATACTCTGGAATTCGGGTAATGTTTTAAACCTGAAAAGATTTTTATTTTATTTTGTTAGAATCAGAAACAGTACATTATTTTATATATATTCCACTAGGTAACATTCTGATTATATTATTGTTATCAAAAAATAAATTAATAAAAACAACCAATGTTTCTTATGCAATATATTAATTTAATATATTTCCCTTAACAGAAAGATTCTGGTTTCACACTGGAAGTCAAAGCCAAGCCACAGTACCATAAGTTCCTCATTGGTAGAGGGGGAGCAACCATTAGAAAGGTACCCAGTGTATCACTGGCTTAATTTATTTAAATAATGATCTTAGGAAGACTGAAGGAGCTATTGACTTGTCTTAACTTCTTAGAAATTATCAGATCTACAACTTTAGAATGTGCCAAATTAACAATATTGATTTCCAAACACCTCTTAAGATGTTTCATACCCATAATCTAATTACCCCACACAGATTTAAATTATAAAGCCCGCTAAACAGCCTTGAAGTTCAAGAAGTTATATCCATAAGACTTTTTTCCTTATAAAGCAATCTTAAAAAAAGAATTTTAAAAATAGGGGCTGTGACATCAAAATGTAAATTAGCCGACCTTTTCAGTGGATTTTTTAAAAGGTGATCGGCAATCCTTGTTTAAACTTCACTCTTTATCCTCCTGATGTTGGTTATGCTTTAAAGTAAGGGGGCTTTATTTTTATGGCAGGTGAGGGAAAGCACAGGTGCTCGTATTATTTTCCCAAGTCAGCAAGACCCAGATCAAGAGACTATCTCCATCATTGGCAAGGAAGAGGGTGTGAAGCAAGCAAAGGCTGATTTAGAAAGTCTCATCAAAAGTCTGGTAAAATATTCCTTTTTTTTAATGAAATTTGTGACTATGCAGATGTACATAAATTAATGAGAAATTTAAATTTTAAATCATTCTTAACAAAACTCATTTTTTAAATTAGCTCCTCCTTTGAAAGTTTCTTTGCATCCTTTGAACAGGACAACACCATCGAGGGTGAAATCAGCGTTGATCCGAAGCACCACAGATATTTTGTTGCTCGTCGTGGTGAGGTGTTGCGACAGATTGCTGATGACTTTGGGGGTGTGATAGTTAGTTTCCCCCGAAGTGGTGTGAGCAGTGACAAGGTTGTGATCAAAGGTCCTAAAGACTGCGTAGAAGCAGCCAAGAAGAAGATTCTGGAGATTGTAGATGATTTGGTAAGTAATGGTAACAGATAGTAAATTATCCATCAGATTGGGGATAAGGCTTACTGATAGTTAATATTGTGACAGTAGAAAAATTTTAAAATATTTATAATATATAATAATATTTATAATTGTTTTAATAGTTTTAATAAATATATTTACATTTGTATTCCTTGACTTTCTGGTATTTCAAAGACTTTATTTGGGTTAGCCTCTATCTTCTTTAAAATATAGAAAATTTTTACAAAGGTGTGAACATGAGTGTTGTATTTAGCTGGAATGAACCTTAAAAAATGCATAAAATTTTTGGGCTTTAACCATATCCACGGCATGGCATTTTCTGTAGTGTCAAGTGATTTTTAGCATTAACATATGCTTGTCAGATATGACAAAATTCCAAACTAAATGAATTTAGAGACCCAACAATACATTTTCTGAAAGTACATTGGATAAGGTATCTTATGGTACGAAAAGAATTTGTTTTTTTATGTTATGTATGTTTATTTTGATTTTGACCTTTACAGAGTGAGTAAAATTTTACAACTCGGCATCTCAATTAAACCTAACCTAATACTCTATAAATTGTTCAAACTGTCATAAAATCATGTTTTTGAGATACTAGAAACCATATTCTTTCAGAAAATGTCAAGCTATAGTTATCGTGATTGATAATTTTAATATTGGTTAATTTTTAAAAATTCCAGTACCTTCAAATTTCTGACATACAAAATACAAGGGGGAAGGCACAAAATATCAGACATAATGATGGTCAAACACTGATTAAGCACAATAAAACCTGATAAAAGCTTGTTAATGGACAAATGTAAATTGGATGTAAACTCATTATATAGAGTTATTTCGCCATAACCAAAATACATTAAATAATTTGCATTTTTAAAGACGATTTTGTTAGCTGATGCTTGTATCAACCGTGACATCACAAGAAGGGGTTTAACAACCCATCGTCGGCCGTTATGATAGTTTAAAAAATGTTACACATTTCGAATGTGCCAATGAGAGTTTTGTTTGTCTTTTTAAACAGGATGCTCAAGTTACAGTTGAATGTGTGATACCACAATCAGATCACAGGACAGTAATGGGTAGTGGTGGTAATAATGTGCGTGAAGTCACCAAGCAGTATGACGTGGGCATCAAATTCCCAGACAAACCTCCAGTGGCCAATGGAAGTAAGATTTAGTGCAGAAAATATTGAATAATGCTCATTTGACCAATATGTTATCCTTATCATTGCTACTCTTGTTGAAATCTTCTACTTAATTACTTACTTATGCCTTATACCTCATCTGGGACATGGGCTGTATACAAGAATTTTCTATTCATCTTGGTCCTTTGCCTTCTTTCCAGCTGCTTCCAGCTGTATCCCATACTTTGTGTGTCTATCTCACATCTCCATTCTTTGAAAGGAGAGTTCTCAGCTTTGAGGCTTCCAGTATAACTTGGCTTTGGCTGCAGTGCTTCATAACTCTTCTTGGGGAAGAAGAGCCCTCTCTTATCAGGGCTGAATTTTTTTTGGTTTTTACTACTTGGCGTTTCTTTAGCAGTTTGTTTTTCATGGTTGAGGTAGCTGGCCTCACACCAACCCACCTCATTTTGCACCCAGGCATGGGACCAGTCATAGTGGAGTTGAATTCTTCTACATTCGCTTTTATTACATATTTTCTATGAGCTGTGTTGCATTTCAAGCAGTGGTTCTCAATCTTTCTAACGCTGCGACCCTTTAATATATTTCCTCACATTGTGGCGACCCCCCCCCCCCCAAAACAAAATTATTTTCATTGATACTTTATAACTGTGGAGTATGTGTTTTTTTTCAGATGGCATTAGTCGACCCCTGTGAAAGGGTCGTGCGACCCCACAGGTTGAGAACCCGCTGATTTAAACCATCTTATATTTTCTCACTGTTAACAATTATTGACAATTAATAAGATTAATGAATGTATATCACTATATTGATACCTTGATATTAAAATAATTTAGAATGTACTTCATGACTCATTATCTGCAGATTCTCCTGATGAGCCATTGCCATTGGTAAATGGAGATGCAAGTTCAGAAGAAAGCACTAATGGACCCCGCAAGGGCGACATAATTATCATTACAGGCAAACCTGAAAATTGTGAAAATGCCAGGAAAGCCCTACTGGTAAGATTTAAGTTAAGGTTTATTTTCTTTTGTTCTTGGCTTTATTTGATTTCTCTGAACTCTTACATGGGAACAAGTATCTTTCAAATGCCATTTCCTTAACGTGAGTAATACAACAATTAAGACTTACCAAAAATTGTAATTAATGAGGGTCATAAATCTGTTGTTGCTGATAACTGACCTTACTTTCACAATTTGTTAAATTTCTATGGTGTTAAAGGACAGGTGTTCTTTCATCCTAATTTTGCTTGCTCACATAGCTAAACAATATTCACAGGATCTTGTGCCCATCGTTGATGAGGTCAATGTCCCGTACGAGCTTCACAAGTTCATCATTGGGCAGAGGGGTAAGGATGTGCGCAAACTTATGCAGGATTTTGATGTGAACATCTCCATCCCTGCAGCTGAAGAGCACAGCGATGCAGTGAAGATTCGTGGTCCTCCAGCCAATGTCAGGAGAGCCAGAGAAGCCATCTTGGACAGAGTGAACCAATTGGAACAAGAGAGGGAAGATAGGGTATGAGTAAACGCTTGCATTTGAACCATCCCAAGTTTTATAAGAGATGCCTCATTGATTTCCTCTGTCCGTACTGTAATGAGTTGACTTGAATAAAAGGGATGGAGTTGTTTCTTTTTTCAATAACTCTGTCCAAAAAATTAGGTTTTTGATTTGACTTTATTTCAACAGTTCCAAAATATTTTATATATATAATTTTTTTAGAACATGAAATTTTAGTAAAGTTATTTTTATTTATTTATTTTTGTTCTTTTCTCATGAAAAGTTTGACTTCTCAGTTACTGAAATAAATTTTGTTATAACTTCTCATTTGACGGTTAAATTTCTTCTGATTTTAACATTAAACTAGTTGAGTTTGTTTGTGAAACATTTATTTTCTTTTTTTTTTAAATTTGTTGACAATTTACAAATTTCCTATGCACCCAAATAATTTATATAAATATGCTGATTATGGTAAGACAGTCCATTATTTTAGTGAAGTTAAATATGCTGATTGTGGTAAGGCAGTCTATTCTTTTTGTGATAGCTAATTATGCTGATTTTGGTAAGACAGTCAAATCATTTAGTGTAATTTTATGACTAATTTTATCTCATGTCATCTACAGGAACTGAAAAGCTTCAGGCTCACATTAGAGGTGGATGAAAAATACCACCCAAAGATCATTGGACGCAAAGGGAATGTTATCTCTGTCATCCGCAAGAATCATGATGTAAACATTCAATTTCCAGACAAAGGCAGCGAAAACCCCAGTCTTATCTCAATCACAGGCTACCAACAGAATGCAGAGGCGGCCAGGGAAGATATTCTGAAGATTGTTAAGGACATTGTGAGTTCTACATTAATTGGGCTGCATCTGAATTCATTCATTGCCTTCTGAGTTCTTTTCTTTAATAACTTAAATTCCTATGCATGAAGTATTAAGTTCAAAGCCATCGAAAGAGAATGCTTTTAAACATTTCCATTTAGACAAAGCTGTTTTCATTTATAGAATTAACAAACACTTTCATTACTCAAATTAATTTGCTTTGGAAATTTGAAAGTAGTTTTTTTTTGTTGTTTTTTTAAAAAGTTTGTACAATTTTATTTTACAATGGGAGTAAAATAAGAATTAACCAAAAAAAATAAATTTGATCAAAATAATGATATTTTTTGGAAATGAGTGAAACGTTTTGTTGCATCCTATTTTCAGGTTTTCCCATACTTTTTTCGCTCATTCCCTTTTACCTAACCTGATTGCTTATTGTTTTTTGGACCCAAACAATTTGAATAAATAGCTCAATGTAATTGTATGTTGTCAATGTAAGTACATAATTTTTTCATTTCAATCACATCCGTTATGTTCCAATTATTTTTAGGAGGACATGTATGTGGAAGAAGTAAAAATTGATGCTCGTGTTCATCCCCGTATCATTGGTGCTCGTGGCAGGGGTATTAATAAATTGATGGAAGATTTCAATGTGGAGTTACGCTTCCCAAGACCCAGTGACCCTGACCCAAGCATTGTGACTATAACTGGTGCTGAGGATAATGTCCTTGACTGCAAGGACTATTTGCTCAATATGGAAGAAGAGTTTGTAAGTTCATTTTAACCTCATTTTTAAATCCTTAATGTTAACTTTGCTTTAATCAGTGTTTGTGTGGGGAAAATCTTTGAATTGCTAATTGACCCACTTCCCATCATCCTGCTGATGACATCACATTCTAACAAATTTTCAGCCCCAACCCCCAGAAATATAGTTTTTCCTATTTTCCAAGGGGAAGATGAATGAAATATTTGTTCAAAGGGTTCCTGCTTTGATTTGGAAATAAATGGTAAAGCTGTTGCTATGTGCTTTGTATTTGTGAGGTATTTGGGTTTAAATATATCTTTGGTCTATTAGGTTTTACATGCACCAAGTTTCATAAAAACCATTCCCATACCAAAAATAAGTTGCTAAAATCACATAAATGATATATCGCATGCAATACATAAATGCTGACAAAAATGGATGTAAAGGATTCATACAAAAAACTTTGTTTTCATGGGCTGTTCAAGTAAACAAAAGTACACAACATATCCTTTAATTTGATAGGTTAGTCTGCTTTCTTCTGTTGCCTGTGTGTAAAATGCATTTGTTTATTTTGCTGCAGCTCCAGGACTTTGTTGACCAAGAATATATCCGTGATTTGACAAGACCACCCAGTAAAAGTTCTACAGAACCATCTGCACCAAGGGAGCCTACTCCAGGTTTTGTGGTGAAGGATGCCCCATGGGACCGCGCCCCTGATACAGCCAGCCAGGAGGAGTTCCCCAGTTTTGGAGCGGTGGTAGCTCCCAAGGGACGTTCATGGGGCCCCATTAGGAAGTAAAAGCTGGTCCATGGCCACACAAACCTATGGGGTTCTAGATGACTGAGAGAGCTTATAAAAGTTCTTTTTTTTTAAAAATTGTCCATGCTTTCCTTAGTCCCCCCACCCCCTCCTACGTACTGTCCTCCATCTCTTCTTTTTTTTCCTTTCTTAACACCATTTTGAAATGCTTCAAGAAATTTGATGCTCTTTCTGTTCACACATTCATGGAGGGAAAATCTGCTCACTGTTGACCAAAACATCATGGGCTTTAATATTGCCAGTGGATGTATAACATTAAGAGCAGATAAAACAAATGTTTTGTTGTTGTTATTGTTTTTCAAATAAAAGCACAGGGATGAAATATTTTAACCAGTTTATGTAAACAAAAAAAAAATAATAATTGTGTTTATGATGGCCTGATATGCATATATCAATTTGATTGTTATATTATAGCTATGATTTAAACAAATTACAGAGGAGCCCTTTTGCTTCATCAGTTATTTAGCTTTTTGTGAGAGAGATATTTTGCAGAGGTAAAGTTGATGTTAGTTGCTCTTTCTTTTGTCAACCCTCCCTTTGATAACCAGTTGAGGTTAGATTTTGAAGCATGTTGTCTGGGTTGAAAACTGTTAAGCAATAGTCCTGTCGGTTGATTGGTAGATAGGGGTCTGAAAGAAATCACTAGATTCAATCTTAGGCTGCTGGTTATCTTATCCAGGTCAGTACTTATTTAGTGAGTGTCAGGCAGAGTTTAATTAATGCAGTGACCGGGTTTAATTCCTGGCTATGTGCTCAGGGTGTTAGTGAGGCTCTAGGAGCCCAGGTCTTTAAGAGGTTTCCATAATCATAGTCTGCTTTTCCCAGCTATATAAATAAATACATAACTTTGGGGCCTTTAGTTGATTTTGCCCAGGGTCCACTGGGTACATAGCATCCTGGTGCTCTCTTTCAGCTCACATTGTAATATGAGGCTTTCAATTTGACCAATATTATTTCATCACAGAGATGCTTAGAGCTTCCAGCAAAAAAAAAAAGGAATCCTATTTATTCTGAAACACCCCCATTAATAGATTTATCAAATATTTTAAGGGAGACCCTGGCGTCTAATATTACCATTGACCTGGATAGATCACCAAGTGGCAATGGCTAGATGTATTTTACCCTTGATTTTTCTAAAGTAATGGTTCTTTTAGAATGTAAGGTTCAAACAGCCATGTTAAAACCATTCCATAACAAGTGTGAATTTTCCTGATTTTTTTTTAACATTTGAAATTTTGTTTGTGAGCATTGAGAAAACATGTCTAGCCAAATGTTGTTTTAGGTTAGAATAAGCTACTATGGTGCATAAGGGAACATATCTGAGAAGCAATTATATGATTTGTACATTAAAATAATGTAAACTTCTTTTCCAGCCCACTTCTTTGTGATAACTTTTTTTTCTTGACAAAATTCACCAGAGGAATTTTTATTTTTTTTATTGAATTTCATATATGCTGATTTACTATTGAAAAATTAATAAAAAGGTAATGCAGTCAAGCCTGAGACAAAGTGTGATTTTGAGATGTGGAAGAATCTTATCAAATGGATTAGATACATGTCACTCTAGGTTATTTATAGAGAAACATGTGGTGACTTACCTTAAAGGTAACTGAAAGGTACTTTGACAAATATTGGGACTGATCATTTCCTATGTTTTCATGGCTTTGTGTTAGTCTTGGAAATTCTAACAGAAACTTAATTCTTTAAAGATGTGGGAAAGTTTTTCATATAACGTGGATACGAAAGAGTTTCTGCAAGTAACAGTTTGAGAATCTGGCACTTTTATAACAGAATGTGCATTTGTTGTTTTGAATCAATCTTTTAATTTTTGTTCACTTTCTCTTAAAACCTCAGTATATTCATAAAATGTCTAAAAGATTTGCCATGACACATAAACACAAACATTTGATAACTTAAAAACTGTGGAGACATATTTTTTTAGTTTGACCTTCATGTTAGCAGCAGTTGATGGGTCACTTATACAACCAGTAGAAAGCCTAGAGTCATTTGAGTGTGCTGGTTGGCAGAGTCTGTTCATCCGCTATAATTTCTATTATTTCAGAAAATAAGAAATGCATTTCATTATTCTTCTTGTTTGTATGCAAATTGCCATTCGCAAAGAAATTCCACTGGTCTCAAATGGGATGCATGCTTAAACCAATCCAGCTAGTCACCGCCAATCAATATGACTATAGGCTTTTTTGTGTACTTCGTATTTTATCTGTCCTAAGTCATGTGTTGTACATAAATCAATTTTAACTAATCATTCATTACATTTGTCTCTTGCAATAAGAAAGTTTTGTTTCACAATGATTATAATGCTCATGAAGTTTTCTTTTTAAATTCAAACAAATATGCAATGTACATTTCCACCAATGCGTTTGGTCCCCATAGTCGACCCTTGCCTATCATACCATAACCTCTATCACTTTCCCCTTTCAGCTCAGTTAATTCTCTCTAGTCCCACCATCTATCACACCAAAACTGATTTTTTAAAATTATATTATTATTATTAAAATATGCGGCTCAAGCTATTGGATTAAATCATTATTTTTTTTAAGCTAACAGAGGTTATTTTCATGTGATGAAGAGACTCCGTAAAAAGATTTCATATTTGAAAAGCACCCCAATTATTAGCTCTTTGACTGCTTAAGGAAAGTGGATACCCACTCTAACCACTACAAGAGCAGACACAACTTGGTGCTCTTTCTACTGAAGCAGCCTCTAGGTTTGAATTATATTTAACTTCACGATTTGGGCTCTGAATGCTTAAACATGAGATGCAGGCTTTGAATCTCTCCGCTCTAGTAGTCACCATTTTATCTTCACAAACTTGAAGCTCAGTAATACCACAAGAAACACACCTGTCATGCCAGTGTTATCTCAGCCTGGGGTGTCGTCTTTGTCTTTCTCATGTGTCTCTTCCATTTCAAATGCGATAATCCATTTGAATTGATTCCTACTGCATTTTACTTTTTTTTTTCATCTATTGATTTTATGTTTGTTACTACTACTACTACTACTACTACTGCCCCATAGCACTTATCTATTTTATGAATATACAATTCTATTTAAGTCGATGGTTCGCAAACTACGGTATACATTTTACGACAAAGGTGACAATACTTTTAATACAGGCATGGACTGATAATACATTCATCCTGCAAAGCAAAAGTGGTGATGGTAGAACATCCTTCATTAATTCATTAATATTTGTCAGTGTCATAAAATGGATTATTAATCAATTCATTAGTTCAAAAACCACTGATTCAGAGGAAAAAATTAGGGGGATAAATTTTCCTGCTCATTCCAGTTAAAGGTCACTCTAATTTTGTTTCAGTGTTGTCACAGATTGCCATACCTCATCTCTCGCTCCATACAGGAATGCACACGACTTGTTACCGTTCAGATGAACTTTTTTTTCTTGATAAAAAGTTATATTTAAGTCTTTTTTTGACAGGCTTATTTTTTTTTTAAAAAGCATTTATCTTCTATTTGGAGTAACAGCAGCGAGTGACAAGAATGTGAAGCAATTAAAAAAACAAATTTATATGTCATGTTATATTTTCAGATAATTATATTTTATTTATAGAAAGTTTTTAAACATTGAAAAAGAATGAGTTGACCCACTTACTGTTTGGGTTCCTTCATTAGTTTTTTTAAAATATATATGAGATATATTTATATGTTCACTAGGACAGATTTGGGGGCTTTGTAATTGAATAATTGCCTTATTTGAAAACCGTTTTTCCAAAATTCACTCCACAAATTTAACTTTGAATAAACTTGTCAAACATCAAAACATGCTTATATTTACTAATCACTTGGTACTGTCAAGCGCTGTTGATAAAAAAAAAAATATTATGACAATTTACATCATAAGGATGTAGGATGTTGTAGGTGGGGTTTATTGTGTATCTCAGCCAAGTGGTTAGTAGCAGAGATTGAATTTTGGGAAGACGTTTTTAAACAAATCCATGATTATGATGTTATGTGTGGTTATGAACTAGGAATCTAGCTGCAACTCGACTGGTGGAGCATTGCAAAACACCTGCTCGTAATTGAACATAATTGTCAAATAAAAAAAGAAAAAGACCAGGTACTCCAACTACCCACATTATCTGGCATCATTGTTGTGATTTTTTTCTCCATATAAGTGAAGTTTTTGTCCATATTTCAACAGGTGCCAGTATCCCATATGTCATTAACAAATTTTGAAATACTTTACATCATTTTTTTAAAAATAAATTGCACTCCCCCAAACAAATTTCAGAGTTAAAGAAGTGAAATTTGTTAAGCTTTTAACACAATCTTTCATTCTCCCATACACTGCCCCACTCCCTTTTACCTGTATTTAGATTTATTATGTAAAGATGTGGGTGATGGGGCTTAGGCGCATTAATTACAGTTTGCCTGCTTATGGTAGCTGTTAGATGATAGCATGACAGGTATGGTGGATGGGTTGGCCACAGATGTTCATGAAAAAGTTTGAAACAGAATAATGTTGCTTTTTTTCCCCCCAGTGTTTTTTAAACTTCATTTTATGCATAGTTTGTTTTTTTTGCAATTATAAAATTTTCATAACATAAAAAAAAAAAAAAAAAAAAAATTTAAAAAAAAAAAAAAAAAAAAAATATTTAAAAAAAAAAAAATTATTTAGCGAGTGGGTTTAATTATGTATGTAATGAATCAGATTTTTTTTTTTTCAAGTGTGATGTGACTTAATAATGTAATTATATGATGTACATAAAAAAACAAATTTCAACAACAAAAGATTAGTTCATTAATTAAGGACTGAGTGAGATGTTTTTGTTAAAACCATGGGGCAGAATAGCATAAGTTAAGGACACATGACTTAATGACAGTGTTGTTGACGAACTGTAAGTGGAGTGAATGAATTGAGAGCTTCTAAAAATAATTTTAAAAATGTCAACCCTGTTATTGGATGGTCCACTAAAATTTTAATGCTGATGTATATGATTTTCATTGGCAAAAACACAGAAATAAATGTAATTATAAAATGTGACAAACCTCTTTTGTGCTTTTTAAAAAAAAATTGATTAAATGTTCTGCAACTGTGAGGTGGCAAACTCAAATAGCTCTACAGGGTCAATTCTATCATTAATTAAATTTTGACAGGCCGCATCTCAGCACGAAAAATTAAATTAACACAAAAAAATGAAAATTCATTTTCTTTATTTGGAAATAAACTTAAAAACATCTTCACATGCTGCTTAAATTGTACAGATTTGATTAAGATACAAATATAGCTTTTTATCTGTACGTTTATAAGAATAATGGAAAGCACAAATCAAAGAAATTTCAACATCAACCCCAAAAAATTGTGACACACCACATGCGGCACGGATCAGCAATCCCGGCTGTACATAATTGTGATGTTCTACAATTTGTGCACATGAGCGATATGGCCAATATTGAGAGTTGAGACTCATCATCATCATCGCCTGTCGTCCCGTCTGGGGCATAGGCCACAAACAAAGGCTCTCCAGGCATCCCGGTCTTGGGCAAGTCTCTCCAACTGTCCCCAGTTGTGCCCACTCTTTTTGATGTCTGCCTCCAGTTCCCTTCTCCAAGTTGTTTTGGGTCGACCTCTTTTTCTCTTACCCTGGGGGTTCCAAGTCAGGGCTTGTCTCGTGATACTTGATGCGGGCTTTCTGAGGGTGTGGCCAATCCATCTCCATCTGCGCTGGCAGATTAACTCTTCCACTGGTTCTTGTTGTGTGCGCCGCCAGAGATCCTCGTTGGTGATGACGGTGGGCCAGCGGATTCGTAAAATCGTTCGGAGACATGAGTTGATAAAGGTCTGTAGCTTTTTTGAACCAGCTGCTGTTGTTCGCCATGTTTCTGCCCCATATAGCAAGACAGGTTTCACTGTGGTGTTGAATACCTTGACCTTGGTCTGGAGGGTCAAATTGCTGCAGCTCCAGACCTTTTTTAGCTGGTTAAATGCCGCTCTTGCCTTACCAACTCTCACTCTTATGTCGGCGTCTGTCCCTCCTTGTATGTCAATGATGCTGCCGAGGTATGTAAAGCTATCCACCTCCTCAAGGTTTGTTCCTTCCAGTGCTATAGGTGTGTTGCTTGATGTATTTATTTTAAGGACTTTGCTTTTTCCTCTGTGGATGTTCAGGCCGATGCAAGCAGAGTACTGTGCTACATAATTGGTTTTCTCTTGCATCTGTTGCTGTGTGTGTGATACTAGGGCCAGATCATCCGCAAAATCCAGGTCATCAAGTTGTTTCCATAGTGTCCACTGAATACCATTTCTCTTCTGCTCTGTAGACATTTTCATTATCCAATCAATGGTCAGCAGGAATAGGAAAGGCGAGAGCAGACACCCCTGTCTGACACCGGTCTGTACCTCAAAAGCCGCCGTTGTTTGCTGGCCGTGGACAATTCTGCACGATAGTCCTTCGTAAGAAGCCTCGAGAGTTGAGACTAGGCTTCTACTAAGTCGGATACTTTGTGCAGGGTATCTTTCAATTAAGAGTTCCCATTTACAAAGTCCAGCTCAAAGATCTGCTTACATAGCCGAAAGTTCCCAGGAACTGCTTGCTTCTGAGAGCGATGAAGGGAACTTTGTCACAGTGATATTCCAGTCACACTGGCTAGAGGTAAATTAGAAGGTGCCTGCTGTTTGTCCCCTCGGGGATGACAGATTTGGCGGCAGCAAATGCCTTCTGCAAGTCCAAAATTTGGGCCTCATACCCGCCTTTAAGCATGCAATGGACTTGAAACCTAATGATCTACAGATTTGTTGTTTAAAGCCACTTGAAATGCCCATGAATTCATTTATACCCAAGGTTTGCGTCATATTTGAAATGTGACTGACAACAATTATACATTAAAACAAAATTTAGGATAACAAAACGAAAATTTTAACAAAAGATCAAACTTTATTTATTTAAGATATGTTTATAATCTGTAAAGAAACCAAGGAATGTTGTAAAAAGAAAGACATTAAGGTTTTAAGTATAATCATAAGTAGCTATAGACACCATCATCAGACATGCGCTGTAAGGTACTTCTAGACCAAAGACCACTTATAAAGCTTTGAAAAATTAAGTTTCGTTGCAAAAAATTTAGAATAATGCTAATTACCATTTCAGTTTTAGACCATTTGTTTAAACTGGGGAGGATTATCACTTATGTTGCCATCATCATGCATGCAAATGATAAATTGTTCAAGGAAGTTTGAATGCATCACCATTTCCTACTCTGCGTGCATCCCCACTCTCCCACCAAACAAAAAAAACCATTAAAAATCTCTTTATGTAATAATGAAAGGGTGATGGGAAATAGGCACACATCTTAAAAAAAAAATGTTTGTAGGTTGTCATGAATTCAACAAGATCTATGCAGCAAAGCTACCATAAACTTTTATATTAATTTTTTAAAACTTATTTTTGTTTTGTTGAAAATATGTAACATGCACTCATCAAACCAGGGATCCCATCAAATTTAAATGAACATTGAAGATTCACTAACATAATGTATTTGTTGAGATGTGAAAGATGGATCATGCAAATATCAGTTATAGTTATAAAAAAATTTAAACATATTTTTTTATTACATAGGCATATTTCGTATTTTGTTCTGTGTAATTCTTAAAAAATAAGTTTTTAACAATTTAGCCATTAAGCTTACATCCTCAGAACGAGGTTAGCAAATTGCATACTATTTATTTTAAAAATATATATGACATAGAGGGTGTCTTCAGCAAAAAAAAAAAATTATAAAAAAAAAAATACAAGACCTTTAAAAAAAAAAAGCAACTGATGTTCCATTGGAAACCCTGGCTACAAATCGGAAAAGCAAAAAAATAAGTTTTTAACAATTTAGCCATTAAGCTTACATCCTCAAAACGAGGTTAGCAAATTGCATACTATTTATTTTAAAAATATATATGACATAGAGGGTGTCTTAAGCAAAAAAAAAAAATTATAAAAAAAAAAATACAAGACCTTTAAAAAAAAAATGCAACTGATGTTCCATTGGAAACCCTGGCTCCAAAGAATATAAAAGGAATGTTTAAATTTATGCTTTGTTACACATGGCGTTTAAATTTATGCTTTGTTACAATTGGTGTTTAAATTTATGTTTTGTTATATTTGGCATTTAAATTCATGTTTTGTTACATTTGGCAGACAGAAACTATTTGATGTTGAGGGGGAAAAAAAACTATTTTGATTTATCAACAAACAAACAAAAACTGACAACTTGTAAAAATTTTATAAAAACATGTCTCTTCAATGAATTTAAAAAAAAGTTAATTTTCTAGCTCTATCAGGCAAGCAGAATTTTTAAAAAAAATTGTCAACATTTATATCTGAATGTCCTAGAGCAATAATGAAAAATTAACAAAATATGCTTTCAAAGAAAAATTGATTCCAAACATCAAAAATAAGGTTTATGATCAAGTGTTTATAAAAATAGTTGCAGTTGAAACACCCTTGATCATAGAACATCTGCATTTTATCAGCAAAATAATTGTTGTGCACTTTTAGAGCAGGAGTGCTGATTTTTTTAAAGGCAAGTTCTTCTTCTTCTTATATTTGAGGTGCCCACGATCAATTTGTTGATCATTCTGGCTCCTGGTTTAAATTCAGAGTTTGCCTTCTCTTAGATGGGTTGCCGTCCAAGGCTAGCGAGTCCCATCTACCCGGGGTGCTTGGGATGATTTGCTTTTGGTGGGGATTGAACTCCAGACCACCAGCTGTTTGGTTTGAGACCGTTTAGACCGCTCGGCCACCCAGCACCCAGTTCTGAAGTTGGGGTAGAACATTTTTGTTGCATTTAATATATATTTAAATCAAAGCATAACAAGTAAATGTTAAATGGTGTCCAGTTGTGTAACATGTTGTGCAGTTCATCTCAAATACTTAGAATGTATCTTTTTACAAACGTAGCATGACTAAGTTTTGCATCTCCATAAGAAAACAGAACATCGTTTCAAGCATAACCTGGTGTTAAGCTTGACATTCTGCACATTTCACCATTTTCAAACACATGAAATTTTGCTTTGAAAGTTTTTTGCTTTTTTTTCAAACATTCATAAATTTAAATATTTTGAAGTCATTTGCTTCAAATGTACATATCAGATCATTCATTAAAACATACTTCTTTGGTACTGAATATAGCTTTACATGTAGCCTCCTTTATGTACATAAATATTAGTTTAAATGCAAAATGAATCTTTTAAAGAATGGTTCAAGGCAAAGTGTTACAATGCTGATGACACTTACCATTTTTCCGTGACATTTTAAACATTCTCACTGATCAATAGCAAACATTCTAAACAAATAATACTGTGATGGTAGTTTGGT
Organism: Lymnaea stagnalis; assembly: GCA_964033795.1. Classification (NCBI taxonomy): domain Eukaryota; kingdom Metazoa; phylum Mollusca; class Gastropoda; family Lymnaeidae; genus Lymnaea; species Lymnaea stagnalis. The sequence goes on from CAXITT010000247.1 coordinate 74,260, forward strand.
AATACTTCAACAACTGTGGGAATAAGTCTTAAGGCAGCAAGGTAAGAGAGCTGGTCCAAAGCCAAAGGTGTAAGTCCAATTACCAAAATCAGGTTAAAGAATTTATACAACCCCACAAAATTAGCCTCAGGGCAAAGTATTGGACCCCTCACTAATGTAAAACAAATGATTTGAAGTGATTGAATTTATACAAAAAAGTATGACAAGGCAAAGGTTTTGGACCCAGCAAATGTAAGTTGATGATGTAGTTTGATAACAACCTTGTAATAAGCTCAGTAATATCTTAAGGGTATATAGAAATGAAGATGGATGGATTTAGAGTGATTAGTTTTTTAAAGTACCTGTTCATTTGAGACAATCTCATGCAACCCAGGCACCAATATTTAGTTATTTAACCATGAAAAGTTTGCATGTAGCTGCCTCATTGGGCGGTAGCTGTCAAAACCAACTTGGTTCAAATTAACCACGCACAAACAAAGTATAACCATATATTTATAATAAATTGGGCATTCCTCTTTGTGAATTAATAATATAAGGCAGACCATAGAGAATTATGTATCAATAATGAACAGGTACACATGCACAGAAAAGTTGTTTAAATAAGAAAAAAATGATCAAGTTACATATGCACAGAAAAGTTAAAATAAAAATATAATGATCAAGTTACATATGAAAAGAACATTTGCTTAACAACAAAAATAATAATAGGCACAGAAAAGATGTTTCATTAAACATAATGATCAAGTTACATATGCACAGAAAAGTTGTTTAAATAAAAATATAATGATCAAGTTACATATCCAAAGAACATTTGTTTAACAACAAAAATAAATGTGACCAATTTTTAACAATGAAATTCATAAAATGTTACAAAGTGTGTTAATAATAATAATAGTAAAAGGCTTTTTACAAAACAAATAGAACTTTGTCCTTGCAGATTATTTGTTCTGATAAAGAGAGTCGTGAATTGGAGTTTCAATATTTGTGGAAAAAAAGACCCAATGCTGGTCGATGGAGAGTTTGTATTGTATAATGCAGTAGTAGTGTATAAATTTGGAAGAGACAACACTTGACATTTGAACAAAATGAGACTTTAAATAGGGATGCTGAACAAGACTTCTTCATTCCTTAATCATTACTTACACCCGAAGGTACATTTATGCACAAAAAGAAATGACCAGTGTTAGACCATTACTAAATGCAACAAGTGATTGTAAGGATTTGAATTACATTTTTTTTTTTAAATTTATTTTTATAACAAATTTTGTAGACACTAGAAATAACCTGCTGAACAATGGCAGGCATTGCGAACTTCCCACTTACTAAAGTTACTTTACAAAACCTGAGTTCAAGTGACACACTTTACAAGAATACCATTTGTGCTAAATTCTGGGAATGTTATTTGCGCAACTATTGAACACAGCGTTGCAGCCATTGCATTAATGGCATGCATACCTAGATAAATATTGTTTGTGATTAAATACTAATATGAATTAAAAAAATATAATTTTTGTGGTCCCTCTTAAACATAGGCTCACCAAAGATACAGCTTAAAGTTGTAACTTGTCAACACGCAATTATAAGGCATTACATCAAAAAGGGTTATAAGGCTAATTCATCAACAAAAATAAGCATGGTTAGGTTTAATATGAACTTTGCCCTAATAAATATATATATATATATATACGAGAAGTATCTTTTTAATATAAATATACATTTGAACTCTTTTAAATTATTTCTTTAACTATTTACAGTGGTGTCGACAATTACACAAGGGGCTTTCAAGGCACTTTAGAATAAAAGATACAAGTCAAAAATATCCTATCAACATTGCTTAAGCCAGACCAGCTTAGAATTCATTTGTGCATAAAGTGTAATTACTTCCCCAAACCGTGCATGCATAAAGAATTATACTGAGGTTACACTACTTGGCTTTCATGTGGAACCAGAAATTAATGCTGGTTTTCCAGGATCCGAGCAAGGCTTCAGTGAATTTTCCCCGGAAATGGGCTCGGGCATCAGCTTCGGACATATGTGGGACCAAGGTTTCCCGGAGGTAGTTGACATCTTTGGGGCTGTTGAGCTGTGGTATTCCTCCGGACAGCATCATCATGAATAGAGACATCAACAGGGAGAATTTCTGGCGGAGAATCAGGAAGGCCTTCTCACACATGGTCTGGAATCTGAAATTTGTGTTTTATGTGTAATTTTGTTATTTGAAAAGTATGTTATTTATTTAATCTACCAAGATATAGATTTTTTTAATTGGGACTGCATTTTTTTTAAAAAGTAACATATACACATACAAAATGGATGGTGGCAGAGTTGCTACCACATTTAAGCTTTGAGGTGCACTGCTATTTAATGGGTGGTGTATTATACTAACTTATAATATTGATCTTTGAAAACAATGTCCTTGTGTTGATCATTTTTTTGGGATGTGAGAGAAGGGAGAGTTTGAAAGCCACTGAATTTTCGATGCATTATAAAAATTACAAACCAAAAAAAAACCTTAATTATTTTTTAATAAGTGTTTACCTTTGAAAGTTTCCTGCGTTTGTGTTGCCTTTGGTTATAACGTATACAAAATGGCTGGTCAGCACAAATGGAACTCTTTCACGTTTCACATGGAATTTTGTTTTGAAATTTCCCAAGAAATGTCCAAAGTCAATATGGAACATCTGGAACAAAAAAAATACGCTAAGAGATGATCTTTCCTCCTCTTAAGAACCTATCTACTATCTTGTAACAAAGTTAATTTTTTTTTTTGCCCCATTATTGATAAATATTTGATCAAAGATTGTTCTCTGATGATTCAAACAACAGAACCAACCCGCCCATGGAAGGAGGGAAAAAAATATATGTCCAGAGCAACATAGTTTCCTGTTTTGAAATGAACAAAAATCATGTGACTGATGCTCTCACCTGTCCTGAAGTTTTCATCATGATGTTGTCATTGTGTCTGTCACCTATCCCCAGGACATACGTGGCCACACAGTATCCTGCACAAGACAGCAGAAACTCTTCCACTGCAGCATTCAGACTGAGGAAAATACGTACTAGTTTATAACACAGCACAAAGCAAGGAAAGTTAATGATTACTACAAATATAGCAATAAACCCTCCCTCTGATTAAGAAGAAATCTGAATCAAAATTATAAAAGATAATGTTTACACTTTCCAACTAACACTAAGTGACTAAGTTAAAACACACTGGTAAATGATGTTTTCAACTCTTGTTCTCACAGAAATTTAAAAAAAAATTTTCAACATATTTTTGACAATCAAATAATTTACAAAAGTTAAAAAGATTATGCCAATTAAGAAGATTTCTATTGACAATATCTTCTAACAAATACAAGTGACACCTAAAAGAGATTTACAGAAGTTTTATAGTTATCCATCTTCTTTTCACTATATTTTTACTTAACTGATTAACTACCAGATTGAAAAACCCACTGTGGCCGAATTAAATCTAGGTCACATTTTCTAAGTTTAAGTGTATGTACAAAGTGCAGCTGCTGTTTTCTTAATTATAAACATATTCTGATAATTAATAAACCATTTTGTTTGTGATTGAATTATCTATAATATAAACTCAAAACATTTGTAAAGTTAAGTTTTGTTAGGAAATTATTAATTGTTAAATTAGTATTTTCAATAGAAAAACTATAACAAATTTATTGATGTGCCAACTTGTGTATATATTTTAAATTTCATAATCATTTAAAGCCTTTTATTTGGTGGTTTATAAATAGTATAAATAGTATATCCAATAATAAGAAAAATGCACCAAAGAACACAGAAATTGAAAAATATTTACACTTCCAATCACGAATATGCCTTTAGTAACCCTGTCACTTGTTGCCGCAGTAAATATGTACAATTTTGTAACTAGCTAGGAAATTAAATCAAAACTAATTAACTTTTAAGACATTCTGCTAAAAGCATGCGTTTCAAATATAAACACCCGGTCGGTAAATTAAAATCTCGAACGGAGTGATATAAATATTTGACTCGATTTATTACGATACTAACATTGGCGATACCAGCGGCTCGTGGCCATAACGAAAGAAACACAGAGCCGACCGCTCCCAGGGGCTAATGGTAGTTAACCAGTTGAGCGTTTTATTTCGAAAGCAAATGACAATACAAACCTATCCTCTTTAGGGTGCTTGGCTTTGAGCCACTCAAACAACGCCCTCTTATCAAACGCCGTCTTCTTGTACCACTTCTGTATGTTGGCCATGGTCTCAGCTGGAGTGACCACCTCTATCATGCCTTGTTCAAGGTCAGTGGCCATGCACATGTAAGGGTTCATTCTGTGAACAAATGGGGACACAGCAAGGTAAGCATGACCAACAACAATGATATTCTTATTTGCATGTCTGTTTCAATCCTTGCGAGTGAAAGGGGGGAAAACTAATTCCTTTAAAAACGAATTTAAAACTCTAATAAGTTCAAGTTTTGTTTAATTTTATCACAATGAAACTAAAAGATAATTGCAATAATAAATTTTTTTATTTTTATAGATACCGGGTACTTAGAAAAATAATAATAGTGGAGAAAAACATCTCCCGGATTTACCTGAAGTCCAATCCTTCTGCTTGCCAAATGTTGTCCATGACTTGTAGAATCTGTAATGTCAGCATATCCTGACGCAAATCTACCAACCAAAAAAAAATTAAATTTTAAACCTTGTGTACAGTAAGTCATACATAAAAATATTGTACTTAAAAAAAAAAAAAATAATTAAATTCTGTATAGTATTTATGGCGGAATTTTTTGTTGTTATATCTGTACAGTATTTGTGAAGGAAATTTTAACAAAATCCTACTAATTTTAGTTTAATTTTAAATTCCTTTGAAGAAATAAAGAATTAATTTCTAAATATAATGTTCATTTGTTATTAAATAGTCAATTTCAATATTCTTAGAAAAGGACCCGTGGAGTAATTAGTTTTCAAGGGAAAGACCCCTGGACTAATTAGTTTTCAAGGGATGGACCCTGGAGAAATGAGTATCCAAGGGAAGAACACCTATTTGTTATTAAATGGTCATTTCCTAGGGAAGGACCACTAGAGTAATCAAGTGTACAATGAGTAGTACCATCTCCATTTTTGTAGATAATCTGTATGTCGGGTCCCATGTGATCAGCGTTGGACCAAACTAGCCAAAGGGGGCGTTTTTTGGAATTCATAAACTTGCATTTCTCAACCCTGCAAAATAAATTTATTTAAAAAAAAAAAAAAAGTTAACTTCATTAGCTCTGAGTGCAAACAGTTATAAATGCAGTCACAGACATGCCAGAGAGGTTTTCTTCCATTTGTATATTTGTAATTTCTAACAGGAATTAAAACATTTCTCTTTCAAGTTTAAAAATAAAGCTACAAATAATAATTTTAAAAAGAATTTGATTTCATTGTCAAAATTTAAAGATTTTAACAACTTTTGAAAAGCTGTAGAGAATCACTAAATTGAACGAGACATTTCTGTGTCAAAGATTGGCTTGTATTTTTAAATTTTCCTTTGTGCTTACTTGAGGTCCTGCATTTTGTAGAGAGGTGACAAAGGGCTAAAGAGGTCAGTCAAAAATTTCTTGTAGGCTTGTTGTTTGAGAACATCTTGCATGAGAGACTTAGCCTAAGGGAAATGGATAAGAATATTAAACTGCCCCATTAATATACATAATAAAAAAATTAAACAATTAGAATTTTCTCATTACTTTGGCACATGGAGTAAGCCATAGATTAAAAATCATTTCAATTTTACCCTCCGAATTTAATAGCAGATAAATTTTGCAATTTACCTGAGAACCAAATATTTTAAAATTTTAAATCATATTCTATTTTTTTAAATTCTTTTTTTAATATAATTGGTTTTGGTATTATTTTGAATTAGGCAATGGCTACATTCTGAAATACTGAAAACGTTCTAAAATCCTGGCAAAAATCCTGAAATCTTCAGATCTCCAATTATTTTTTTTGATGACGTTTGTGGAAATTGCGAAAGTAAACTCATAAGTCAAAGGAAAATTGTTTTAGGGTATATAGAGATTTCTTTAAGGTATGTAGAGATTTCTTTAGGGTATGTAGAGATTTCCAGAAATTGGATGAAAATAGCTTGAAATGAGGAAGGTGTTGATCAAGAGGGTGCTGGGTGACATAGTGGTCTAAACTGAGTCAATTCCAAGCTAGCGTACTGGAGTTCAATCCCCGGCAAACACTAGACAAGCAAAAACATCCCCTGCACTCTAGGTGATGGGATTCATTAACCCTGGATGGCAACTCATCTAGATGAGAAGAGGCAAACTCTGAGATCAAGCCAGAAGTTGGAGTCCTGTAGGTGGCATGACATTGACATGATGAAAATTCCGACAACCCCTGGGATGTGGAATGAATAAAGAGCAGTGAGACACCCACTGCTGGTTATCTACTGCACCCTGGTCTATTCCCAGCCGTCTTGACCAATCTTGCAATAGGATAGAAAACGCAAGGACGAGAGAGTGAGGCTGACAAATTGAGCAGCCCTCCCTCACTTTAAACAAAAGGCTCCTATTCAAGTCAAAAATTGACTTGGACATCTTTGCATGAGAAGGACAAACAACATTTGATAAAGAAAACCTCAGTAACAGGGAGAACTACATCGACTAGAACAAAACCAATCATTTGGTAATATTTTACTTGACAGAGGTAAACTAATGTCAAATCAAAAGTCATCAAAAACATTCTGCAAGAACTGTCAATAGGGACGGACGGATTTAAGAAACCTGGTGATATCCAGATGTGCTGTGCCTCTAAAAAATGCGGGATGTGGCCCTCGGCAATGATGACACTAATCAAATTGGCTAATGACCAGATAATGAAGTCACTCTTACCTCATCTCCAAATTTTCCCTCTTTGATGAGAGAGTTGAGGGCAAACAGCTTCTTGAGTGCATCCTGCTGTTTCATCAAGACAAACAAGTGATCCGTGTTGTGTTTCAGGTAGATCTGTAAGATCAAGCTGTACTGTGTTGTGACAGATGGGTTGTGGTTCTCAGATCTAGGAAGGAACACAGGGGACAATGAAATTACTGGGCTTGGGACTCGGTGTGACACGCCACTGAATAAAAAAAATGTCCCCCTATTCAATGCCATTTCCCCCAACACAAGATCCACTAACAGGCTATCTATCCTACCTCAGTAACCAGAAGAGCTTGTGTCCCAGGTGCTGGTTCTTAAGTGCTCTGCTTAACAAAAACTCAGCCAGTGGACAAACCAAGTGAGTCTCAAACTTGAGGGCTTGGACCAGCTGAAGCATGTATTGGGACACATCATCATCTCTGAAATAATAAAATTAAACAAAGATTCAATGAGCCTCTAATCCAATGGTTATAATATCAGGGACTTTAACCTTGACCTCCCCTTGCTTGAACTCTTTCAGAATTAGTAAACAGAAATTGATGGTAATGCCGGGGGGTCGGGTAAATGTAGAAGATATAGCCAAACACAAAAAGCTCATTGACATCCATCCAACTTACCCCAGGTCATTGTCCAAACACCTGACGGCAAACTCTCTGACATTGTGGTCTGGGTACTCAAAGTCTAATATCTCCAGGGCATAGTCCACGGTGAGGTGCGGCCATGTTTGGAGCAATGCTGTCATCTTGGAACCAAGACAAAAAGGTTTATCAGGCTACGCAGAATGGAAGTCATTTTTATGTGGTCTTAACCACCTCTCTCTGTTTATAAAACAGTGTAGCCACGTCGTAAAGCTTTTATACCTACAATTCAGACAGGTCATCGAATTTCACAGTTTATAAGTATCAATACTTTAAGTATAAATGATCATAGCCCCTACCACCTCTTAACACCCCCTCCAATATGATGATACATGTTTTTAAAAGAGACCATACATTTTTTTTAATATTCTCTTTTCCTAAAAGATTAATAGTGGCAAACACTGTAATATAATAAAGTGACAAGTAATACATGATACGGAAATATCATCAGTGATTGATGTACACATTCTTTTTTTAAAAAAAGGCTGCCTTATCTGCTGTAAAAATTCTGCTGTGTCTTTGTTAAACCAGAGATGAGTTAAATGACGAATCACTTCATTCTGGCCCCAAATGTTATCATATATTGCAGAGCTATTACTGAAAAATAAGCCTATTAAACCTGCGTTAACTCAAAAAGTCGCCATTCACACAATGCTATCAGAAAGTCATGTGGGTCACATGTGGATTTGTTATCCCATATGGATATGACTTACTGGACATTAAAACAGTTGTTTTTAAAATTATAAGAAATGTTAAATTCTTTATAAATCCCCTTTGTTGTAGGATTGAATTTTTATTTCTATGAAGTGTTTGCTGTTGAATTGTGTTTCTTGTACACTAAGTTCTTAATATCATCATAGGAAATAATTTGTTGGTATACAAAAAAAGGTTAAAAGGTTAGACTTTCAGTGGTTGCAAGGATATGTTGAAAGTGTGACATCAAGATTTAAAAAAAATGAATGCTTTTATGCATCATTGCTTACATGTAAAGCATATTCTACAATAAATGTATTTTTAAAACAGTTAGGGAAAGATGTTTTACACACAGCACTGACACAAGTGAAAACCTTTTGATTGCGGCCAGTGAATTTTAAAGTTAGATTTATCTAGAGTAATTTTAATCTGACTCCCATTGTACCTGTTTTTACAAGGCTCTGCATGGATGGGGGAAAGGCAGGGTGCTGTACTCTTAAATGAGGAACATTATATTTTGAAATGGAAGAGAAAAAAAACAAGCCCACCTTGGCAACATCAATGTGATTATTCCATTTGACAGACTGCAGCACCTTAGCCAGGCAATTCGGGAACCTGGCCTCTACTTCGTAGCGTAACATCCAGATGAGATCTTTGTCTTGTTCAAACAGTGGGTCGGACTGGAACAGCGCCTGGGTCAGCTGCTCCACATGAGACTTGCTCACCTTCATGCTCTGAAACATTAACGGGCGATTAGCCTCAACACTGTACAGATCAGCAGAAATGTTTATGAGAAGTTAGCCATAACATTGTACAGACCAGCCTGTGGGGTGATTGTAAAAGAGTAATTAAAAATCATAGGCTAACAATGATGTGACTTTAAAAAAATTGTTTTGAAGAGTATATTTTTTGAGGTGAATGAATGAGCTAATAACCAACTTGAAGATTGCAGAAACATTCAAGCTTAGGGCCAATGTTAAAATTTAATATAAGATAGTGGTAAGTTATTGCTGGCCACACTATTAATTGAAAAATGATGGGGCAGGTTGCCACTGTACTTTAAGCGCGTAAGCTCAAGCCCCAACCAGAATATGTATGTTATGAAGTAAAAAAAAAAAAAGGTTAAGGATTGAATGTAAGAAAAACATAATAGCCCATGATAAGACTTAATAGTACAATCAAACAAGTGCACAAGACTTACTGGAGACCCAGGTGCACTGTACTGTTCCATATTTTTTGATGCACATTCCAACACCTAAACATAAAAAAAAAATATTTACAGTAGTATAATTAGGGGTGTGCCGGATCCGTTTTTTCCAACCGGATCCGGATTTTCTTATGCGAAATCCGCCGGATCCGGATTCCGGAATAATCCGGATTCCGGTTTCTCCCGGATTCCGGATTTTGGTACTATTGGTAGATACTTCGGTAAGTCAAGGTGGACTACTACTTTTTGTGTATGGGAATTCGCAATCGGCGCCAAAAAATCCGAGTTTTTAATTTTCCGATGTGTGTGTCTATTTATTATTAAATTAGTACTTTCGATATATATTTGAGTTCCGTTCCATTTGGATAAGTGTCTTACGAGAGACGCCATGTTTCTACGCGTTCGCAGCAGGTTATGCAGCTCGCTCAACCTAATTTCGCCATGGGGTTGGCCACGCCCCCCTTTTTAATGGCGGAAGTTGACGATACTTAGGAAATATTAATTTATTATCACTATTTACATCAAAATAATTGATAACTTGTGTTTCAGAATGCATTTTAAAACATTTAAACTGGAATGTTTTAATTTGAGCTTTAACAACCCGGTAGAATCCATATTATAAATGATCAGAATTTACCGTGTGCAACACGTTGTCATTGGCAACCATTCACAGCCACTTGCATAACTGTATCGTAGTACTACCTCAGAGTTTCATTCATAAGAGTTTGCCGTGTGCAAAAACTATTAAACCATTGGTCAGGGAAAGCTTTAATTAATTATTCATGTGCCAAAGTTGAAAGTTTAAACTAAGTCTAAACAGTATTTTAGTGATAAGGCAGGGAATGCGTTGCCTTATATAAACTATATAGTCATTGCGCATGACGGGATTGGTGGAATGAGATCACAGAATGTGGAGATGCAGTCCATGTTAAAAAATGACAAACCAAGTCGTACTTTAAAAATTCATAACTTTAAAACTACAACAGCTAAAAATATGATTTTGGTGTTATAATTCTTTAAAAAATTACATCTTTTCAACTATGCCATTGGTTTATTTTTACAAAAAGTTTAAATTTTCTTATCAAAGTCCCTACACTATTGGCCACTATTAGCGGTGCTGACTCTAGCCTCTGGTATGTACGGAATATTAAACATTAAACAAGCTCAACGCTCGAAACAATCGATTAATGTATCGTGATCGTGTGGAATTCGGGAAAGAGAATTACTTTTATTTCAGATTATGATCCGGTGAGTCACAAAATCTGGCAAATTCCGAAATCCGGTATATTCCGGAATCCGGTTGTTCCGGATACATGTAAATCCGACGGAACCGGATTCCGGACTCCGGCACACCCCTAAGTATAATGATACAATATTTCATTTTAAAGAGAAATATTTTTGTTTACAACAATAAAAAAATGAAACAGCAATGACAACATAATGTATAGAAATTGTGAGGCAAAATTAACCATACTTAACATCAGATGAAACATTTTATTATTTTTTTAAAATCCCCTCACCCCCACACCACACACAATCCACACATCAAATACACACATACACACCCCACACACACAAACTGGTGATAATAAAACATATACCTTGTCATAAGGAGGATAAACGAGATAAGCTCCACCAATGTTCTCGACATCTGGGAAGTGGATCTTTAAGAAGGTGGCATCCATGCACATGGAGTTGAGAGCAACACCACCTGGCAGAGCAACGACATCAATTTACATTTTAAAACATCAAAGTGCTTTGTAAAATTGGTTTTATCAATGCCTTAAATAAGTAAAGAAATGTATCTGTTCTATGACGTTTAACATAATGCCCGCTATATTCTCCATCCCATCCACAGAATTTTTGAATTTTTAAAGATGGTAACAGGTCAATTCATCGACAGCCATGTCATCGACATACTCTTCGACATGCCACTCCGCCCACAAAACACTTCATTGACAGGCAAAATATCAACATAGTCACAATAAACAAAATTAAGCACTTATTTGTATAACCGAGCAGATTCATTTTGAAATCTTTGAAATCTTCAAACAATAACAATACCATTTATTAAAATTATGATCAATGCAATTACATCGAAATGATGGGCCAAACAACAAAAAATACAAATCAAGGTAATTTCAACCAGATATCTTCTGAAAATTTAAATCTTCCATCAGTTGAGTTGCCATATTTCATTCATCAAATAAATACTTGTCGCCCATCAATAAGTTGAGTGATGGCCAATTCATTAAATGTTGTGAGATGGTTAAAATTGTTTGTGCCATCCCTCTATGTAATTTTCTGTTTTCTGAAGTCCTTCAATAGTACCGCCAAATGGATTTCTCATATTCAATTGAATTTCTGGTGGTCGACGTCTTTTCCATAAACGAAATGATCAGTCCAACTATTTTTGAAGAAATCCTTCAATGGTTGAAGTATGTTTTTATTAGCTTTTAAAAAAATATAGTATTAGAATGATCTTCAAATGTCAGAACTAGAACGTGATTTTTCTGTTTTGAGCCAAAACCAAAACCTTTATGAGACTTAAGAATTTAATGAGGTTGCAATTTTTTTTAACATATTTTTAAACTAATCTTCTTAGCCGTTCTCACTCCCAATGGAGCATTGGCCATCCACAATAATTTTCCATCTATCCCTGTCCTGGGCTATCTTAGCCCAGCTTTTCTTCATACTCTTCATCTCAGTCTCTACTCCCCTCTTCCATGTGGCTCTTGGTCTTCCTCTTTTCTTGGTACCTTGAGAATTCCAGCTCAGGGCCTGTCTTGTGATGTTAGTGTTTTGTTTCCTTCATGTGTGCCCTATCCATTTCCATTTTCTCCTTTTTATCTCTGTTTCCACGGGAACACTTATGTTCTCTCCCAAAGGACAGTTTTACAAATGTCAAACCATCCTATTTTGAGGATCCTTCGCAAGCATCTGTTTATAAAAGCCTGTAGTTTTTTAAGGTTTGTTTTTGTTGCTCTCCAAGTCTCACAGCCACACAGAAGAAGTGCCTTGACATTTGAGTTGAATATTTTTAACTTTTTTTTGGTCAGTATTTCACTTGAGTTCCAGGTGTTTCATAGGCCATTGAATGCCCCACGAAACTAATCTTATTTCACAAAAATAACAAGCTTTCCTTAAGAAATAAATCTCACAAAAATCTCATGACGCCCAATGTGGGACCATGTTTCTATTGGAATCTATAGATACATTAAAAGTGTTAAAAATATTTAATGACAGATAAAATAATTACCAGCTGGAGTTTAAATTTTTGAGATCCTAAGGCTGAATGGCATTTGCTCATCAACCGCTTATAGGATACTTCCTTTTTTTTTTTTAATAAGGGATTTCCCTTACCTAGAGGATAGCAATGTTCTTCCGGTTGTTGTAACAAGTCCTGGGGCCACATTGGCAGCTCCCTGTCACCTCTTTGTAAACGTTGCTTGAAGTCGTAGATTGGAATGTTGACCCAGGACGCCAAATCCTAAAGATGTGACATAGAAGTTAGGAAATGATTTAACTTTCATTGTTCTTTTTTTTTTTTTAAAAGTACTATTTTTCTGTTGGCGACAGTAAGGCTATTCAACGGCACCAGACCGTCAGTGACAGTAGGACTATTCAATGGCACCAAATGGAGTTAATGTTTTGGGTTCAGAATATTCAAATAAACAGCCAGTGTTGAGAAAATCCAGTTAGGCAAGTTACCTTTCTCTTTGAATTGCTGCTCCCCAAGGTATACAGGGCAAAGCACAGCCGGGCACAGTGCGGGAGATCCTCAACATTGATATCAAAGACAATGTCAATCTTGACACTGCACATCCCTTCTGTCACGATGATCTCATCAGTCTCTTTCTCCTTGCATAGCGATTCTCCCCCGTGATAGAGTCCCACGTACAGTTTGATCTGTGGTTGAAAAAAATACATTGATATCATACAGTATAATTTTATACAGAATCAAATTATGAAGAAAAAAAATTGGGAGGATCCAGAGAAGGGTGATCAACAGCCTAAAGTTGGGTGTCTTATCCAATACCCGATTGGGCATATGCCATCTGGGCCAAGGCCATGATGAAAAATGTGCAGGTCTGCCTTGTCTCACCTTTGAGCCAACAGTAAGTTAGAGGGTAGATAAAACACTTTCTGACCATTGAGCCATCAGTAAGTAAGAGGCTATTTAGAACAGTATATGACCTTTGAGCCATCAGTAAGTAAGTGGCTACCTATACAACTACCTGACCTTTGAGCCATCAGTAATAGGCTATATAGAACAGTATTTAACCTTTGAGCCATCAATAAGTAAGAGGCTATATAGAACACTATCTCACCTTTGAGCCATCAGTAAGTTGAACTTTTGATATGCCTTTTATTTGTATTCTATAGTTTGACTTGATTGTCCACACAGAGACATTGTTCTCACAGCGAAAAACAGAATCTTCTTTAAGCGGCGAGTTGATCTGAGCCAGAGTGGGTCTCCGTGGCACAGGAGGGGTTGACTCTGCAGAGAGAAATTGCATTAAATTTTCCTGGGCATTATAAACTAATTCAAGGGTTGGGAAAAATTATGGTGATATTGTGCCTAATTAAGATCTCTACTTCGATATCGCGTGCCAGCAACCTAATCAGTCTGCCTTTTAAGATGCATTATTAATGTTTTTGGTGTTCAGAGTGCCATTGAAAATGCTCTGCGGGCCACATCTGGCATGCGTCCAAGAAGTTGATGAAGGCGGTCATGAAATTCGCGAGAACTAAATGTACTCACAAGCATTATGGGAAAAAAATTTAAAGTGTACCTGGTAATGTAGACTTTAGTATCATCCAAAACTGGGGCGCTGTCTTTTTGACCAGGCACTGATACACATACTGTTGATGTCAGACAAAAACATATCAGTCAGTGGGGGAGAAATAATATATAAGCTGTTTATGCATACATAAAAACAGACTAATCTCATAGTCTCATTGTTGACCCTTTCAGGTACATTTTGGTTTTCCTGATTGGCAATTCTTCTTATTAAGTAGTCACAAGGATCCTATTTATAAACAGAAAGTACAAAGCTCTTGTTTTTTTGGTGTCTTGTTGTGCACCTGATTTTAGGCTTCAATAGATTTAAAAAAAAAAAAAATTCTGTTGACAGTAGATTTATGCGTCTGCCCTCAAACTGCAAGTAAGTTGGCTTTTATTGTCGATAGCAATACATTTTATCCAGAAATGGTTGCTGAAGTAGATAATGGAAATAAAAGTGATGATATTGAATAGTTCAAAATCATGATGTCCCAGAAGGGTCAGAAGATAAAGTCATTAAAGTTGATATGTCTGAATGGTCTAACCAATTGCACTCAATTAACATTGACGAAATATAAGTCTAACTTTTCCTAATGTTGACTTATTATAATTAAAATTCCACCTTTTCTCTAAAATTATCAGTAATTTTTTTTATGCTGAATGAAAGATTGATTTTTAATGAATTTTAATAGTCATCGACTTATGGTCGAAATGGAGTTACCTCCCTTACCTTGGTATTGAATTTTATTTATTAATGGGTGCATGGACACTGAAAAACATCAACATGAAGCAGTGCAGGTTGAGAAACGATCAAGAACACAAACCTTGAATTGTATCAGAGGATAATCCCCATACAGATACTCCTCCTGACCTATGACCTTTAGGATGTAGAGCTCTGAATTTTCAAAGGGCACACCAGTGGTATTGCATCTTTTCAGCAGCGCTTGCTTGACTGCGTCATCAGGTGTTTTCATGTGGTCCACCTGGAGTTTGTAGCAGATCTATGCACACAGACAAAAAAAAAGGGTTAAAAATACACATTGCTAAGATGATACCATATACTGTTAAGATACAGTGACCAACTATGATACTGTGACCATCTACGGCTAAGATACAGTGACCATTTAATGCTAAAATACAGTGACCGTCTACTTCTACGATACAGTGACCATCTTCTGCTAAGATACAGTGACCATCTTCTGCTAAGATACAGTGACCATCTTCTGCTAAGATACAGTGACCATCTACTGCTGTAAACTACTGTCAAATTCTTACCCCATTATCACCAAATCCTATGTCCACAACAATCCGACCCCTGGATATGGTGGCTTGTAGCTCAGTTGGTACAGTGTCGGCATTGCGCAGCCTCAGCGGATACCTCCACATAAACTTCTCCATTGGTGTCTGCGATTGATCAGAATTAGAATCCTTTAACAATTTTTTTATTGAAATAATTTCTCATTTGTAAATGAATATTACCGAGGCTCAGAAAAGAAATTGGCTTACAAATGGACATCGAGTTCACACGCTTTTTATAAGAGTATTATCCTGGGTTAACAAAACAATACACAATAAAAGCATCATCCTATGTGAATTGGTGTCAATTTCGATATCCTATATTAAACCTTGCAACCAGTGAGACATCCTCTTCAATACCAGGCAGGGAAACATTGCAAATCCCTCTACATACATAGGAGCCAGAATGATCAATACATTGATCGTGGGCCCTTAATATATAGAAGAAGAAACAATGAGTCAAGCTATCCGTATAGCCAAAATTCTTTTCTCAGCATTCAGCTCAGAGTTCATATGATAATGTTACAGTGCACAATTATTCTTCTTTTAAAAAAAACAAAAAAAGTTTTACTCGTCACCTGTGCTCTTCTTTGAGTTGCAATTTCTCTGCAAAGGTCGGACATCTTTTGCTTGAAATCGAATATCTCAGCAGCCTGAAAAGATTCTTGCTTGTGTATCCCTGATAAACAATTAATCTCATATTAGTTAACTTTTTAAAAAAGCACACGGTAGGATTTAAATTCATTTCCTTCAGCATGCTATCTATGTCCTCTTTTGCGCTACATTCATATACAAGTGTACGAGCTCAGATGGATACAAACATTTCTCAACAGGGGGCCACCATGGACATTTGAGCTACACCAACTACAAAGTGCACTCATGTCGTAAACATAAACTCAAGCTTTTACAGATTTAACATTGTAAACAAGCTTGGTAATCTCCTTCCATGTTCTATGCATGCCCTAATTATGTATTAAATTGGTCATTTTGTATAAATAAATTCCAATGCTTGTGTGTAGGCCCCACAAATTGCTGTCACAGGTTGCAGGGGCCTTAAGTTATTTACTCCTGGTATAACTCAAACATGATTAATTAATCATCATTATCATCATCAGTGGTACTACAGCCCATGTAGGGCCCTGGTCTGCTCCAACACATCCTTCCATTTGGATAGAACCATGGCTTTCCGCCTCCATGTGTGGATCACCTAAACATTGATCCATCTCGGTCTTGGTCGACCGGTGAACCACGTGCCTGTAGATCGCTTTTGCTGCTCTACAATCTGGCATCCTCTCAAAGTGTCTTGTCTAGCTAATTTTGCCTTTTTAATTGTTGCGACTAAGTGTGGGTATCCGTATAGTTGATACATCTCTTGGTTTGTATGGATTCTCCATCCATCTTTGTCTTTTCATGAGGATTTTTTTCTCCCCTGTGTTGAGTAGGGTCTCTGCTTTTCTGGTAAGAGACCTAGTCTCATTTGTGAAAATTACTACAGGTCTTGTGTTAGTGGTGTATAGTGTCTTCTTTTTTCTCCTTGAGGTTTTCAAAACTAGTAGCTTTTGAAGACTGAAATAAGAACGGTTGATATCTTTTCTTTCACCTCTTGACATATTAGCTCCTAGATCTTTGAAAGTAGCCAGTCTCTTCAAGGTGTGGTTGATCATTGATATGTTGTCATTAGTTTCTGTGTTTTGTGACAAACATATATTTTGTCTTTGCCTGGTTAATTAACCAAAACCAACATCCCATTTTAATTAATTAACTTGACAGTTAGAAATTGTAATGGATTTATATATTGATTATATGAAAAACTACCTCTGCCAATAAGATTATTAATCTTTTTGTCAATGGTTTTAGATTTGGTGTCTCCCTTCTTCTTCACCAGCTGGAAGACTGCCAGGAACGGTTGCAGCTGCTCTAAATTTTGACTTTCATCCAACACTTCCTCCTGCAGGAAAGAATCAATTTTAATTTCCCAAAATCATTTGAGACAGGATCAATTTTAATTAGTTCTCAAGCAGTTTATGGAAAAGTATGTTCCTTTTATGCTTAGATAATTTTATGCTAAATAAAAAAGATTAAAGTATTGTTATGAACTGAAATGAAACAATCCTTATATAATAATGTTTCAACCAATGACAACTGGTTTAGGATGTATTTTTTTTACATTAAATTTTTTTTTTCAAACATCTTATGTTTCTCTTTCTGTAGAAATATCAATCAAGTTTTTCATTTTTTAAAATATTTTTTTACAAAAGGATTATTGAACATTAAATAAAAACCTTTTGATGACGTTACCTTTTCTCCAAGTTTATTTATGAAAAAAAAGCTGTAAGCATCTTCTTGCATCAGATTGTTGGCCAAGGGATAATTGTGTACTTCTCGCCATATAATCTGTAAAGAGTGTTCATAGATGAAGGATAAAGATCAGGGTTTCTCAATAATTGTATTCTGTAATGTCTACAAATTGTTTGAGTCTCTCCCCCCCACCCCCCCCTTTTAAAAAACAAAAATTTCCATCTTAAAAATTAAAAGAAAAAGACATTTTTTAAATTGAATTACAAAGAGAACTTTTGAACTTAGAAAACAATCTTTTGCTGAAGAAAATTTATAAACATTTATATCATAAATTAAAAACTAATTCCCCTCTCATTGCTACCCCTGAAATGCACCTTGCATCATCTGAAATGCCACAGGGCACCCCACATGAGGGTGGGACCAGGCAGGTTGGGAAAACTTGATGTAGTTGGTAAAGATTCTAATGTTTATGGTGTTCAGCTAAACCGTTAAAACATCTTGATCAATAAAAAAAATAGTCAGATAGTTACATAAATCACTACAGGTGTACTTATTCACCTGTTTAATCTGGTCTAGTGGTGAATAGAAGTTCACAGCTTGGGGAACAATGATCCCATTCGGAAACAGAAAGTCAATCTCTACTTGGTTGTTCTCATCCATTTGATCTTTCAAACAGGGAAGTGTCAAAAGGCCATCCATGGATGCTAGATCTGGATAAGCCATTCTCTAAGCTGTTTTTAGATAGTTTCCGAGTGTCTTTAGTTCCTAAAAAATCAATGACACTACATCTGTAAAATAAATTGGAAATCATCAGCAAATTTTTTTCTGGATAATTAGCAATCACACAGCTACTGCATTGTTAGGTACAGCAAATTAATATCAATAACTTTCAAGTCGCTATGATTACTTTTTATAGGATTTAGGCCTATGAACTATAATTCATGTGGGCCTATAATTATAATGAAAATGGGGCCCATCCATAAATGATGTGATGCATCGGGGTTGGGGGGGGAGATTAATTTTTAACCCGAAGGGGGTCCAAAATCTTCCAAAATAGTGTCATGTTATTTATGAATGGCCCCTACATAATGTGATAAAAATTAATATCACATTATAAATATAATAACTTATACTTACTGGCCTATAAATTAGTATATACTTTTTATGTTAGGCTAGAGCAGTGGTTCCCAAAATTTTTTTTAGTTTGTTGGACTGATGGACAAGTTACGAAATTGCACCCGGGATCAGTAACATATTTACTAATATTTTATTATTTGACCAAAAATATTCATGTGTGGACAGGCAATGTAAGGCTCGCAGACAGGCATTTTTTTAATGCTGGGCTAGAGACTAGAGGACAGTTACTGACAGTAGGCTGAGTAAGTATTAGGACTATTGGCATTGAAAAACTATTTAAATATTAACCAACAGTATTAGATTAGGCCTAACAAGTGCAGCTAGATAAATGGTTCTAACTAGTATTTGTAACTAAATGCATAGGACTCAAAACTCCATTCAATAGTAGTATTCTAGAAAACTAAAAGTAAACTTGAAAATGTAAAGAGGCTAGGTTAAATGTAAAGGCAAAAATAAAAATGCCAATTATTTTTTTTTCAAATAGCCTACAAGCCTATGGCCTATTAATGATAAGTATCATACTAACTATTCTATGCATTTTATTATATAACTATATTCCTCACAAAATGCTGCTTCAAAAAAATTGGTGCAAAATCACTCTGAAATCTCATTCACTCCCTCTGATAATTACTTTAGGCCTACTTTAAAAAAAAATATAGCTTGCAATTATTAAATTAGAAATGTAAGAAATTAAGTAAGGTAACATCTTATGAAAAATGTATCTCTAATGACTATTTAATGAGAATGATTATAGTGGGCTAGTCTAAAGTCTAACTAGAGTCTAGTCTAGTTTGTTTATTAAGAGAAGAGTCAAAATCAATTTGAAAAGGATTCAAAATGTATTTAGTATAAGTATCATCAGTGAATGGTTAGATTATTTGTCATGATTGTCAAAAGTGAGTCTAAGAGTGACACGAATGTTTGAATCAAAGAAAAATTAATCAGAATGAATCAATAAATTATGAATAATTAATTTATAATTCATTTTTTGAATCTTTAACTTTTATGTGATCAAAATTTGACAAACTTTAAAAATAATTGGAAGTATAATTTTAAAAAGTTTACTTTGTGATTAATATTATATTATTCACTCTCAGTCTGAACACAAATTTAAATTTTTAAACATTAAAATTCAAAACAGAAAGTACCTTATAAAGTGTTAAGAAAATCGACATTAACTAATTTACACTTCCTCATTCATCGTGAGATTAACTTCCTGTTGTTGGTGAAGAGTGAAGAGCGCCTGGATCATAAACAGACCAAGGCTGCCACTCACTTTTTTTAAATTTCCCAAGATTTGGTGAACGAATTTCCCAAGATTTCCCAAGGTCATAAAAATACATAAGAGTTTGTTTTTTTTTTTTAAAGGGTTTTTTCTATGTAATTAATGTAATAATAGATTGAAATAATGCCCCTGAAAAACATGGTACATTAATTGACTGAAATTTATTGAAAAAGACATTTAAAAAATTTTTAATCACATAAAAGAAACAATTTGTTTTTAAAAAAAATAATTTATAACCAAAACATCAATACCCACTGGACTTAGGTTAGTAAATATTACCTCCGAATTATCTGGTAAAAATATCTACAATACATGTGTAATAGAAGTCACTTGGAAACAAAGCTTACAATGCTAATCAACATAGAATACCTTTTACAAGGGCAAAAGGCTCTTCATCAAAAAATGATTTTTCTTATTGTAAGTATGTTGATTAGAAGTGGGGTTTGCAAAGCAATTAAGCAAAATTTATTAATAATAATTGTAGTTAAAATGGGTTGATATTATTATGGAAACAATAAGTATTTTTATTTTTTTCTTGTAAATTTACATCATAACGATTTTTTAACACAAAAAAAAAAACAACTTTTAAAGGTATTGTTCATTTATAATACTATAAAGTAGGCCTATACTTTTAATATCTTAGTTACCTGTGTTTCAATCCACAAGTATTTTTCCAATTGATGAAAATTAGGCTGGATTTTTTATAGATGCATTATATTTTGAATGCATAGTAGAAGTAATTGAAATAATCAAATTTTACTATGTCATTGATTCTTGATTGAACACTAACGTTCACTCTTCGGCTTGTACTGTTTTTCGTATGGTTGCTAATGTCTAATAGCCTAATGATAAAGTTTCCGAGTGTACCCCCCTCCTATTTAATAAACATTCAAAACCTGGATGTAATTTGTAAATCTTCAATTTTAAAAAAAAATAATAAATAGAAAATTGAATTTTTCTTTAATTATTAATTTTTTTAACAATTCACAATGATATTAACTTTAATATCAGAAGAGTTTTTATTTATTTGATAAGTGAATTTAAAAAATAAAACCAGAAAAGAAAATTAAAACAATTTATTTTTTGACTTGTTACTTTAAAAATTATTTTGCTTTATTTTCACTTTATTTTTTATCACATATTGGTTGCGTTTTTTTCGAAAAATATAATAACATTTCCCCCCAGTTACGATTTCCCAAGGTTTTGCCTGATTTTCAAAAGTATTCCCCAGATCCCAAGGGGGGTCGTGAATTCCCAAGATCTTGGGAAATTTCCCAAGGTGTGGTAGCCCTGCTCAAGAGCCCAGGAATAGGGGATAGTTAGGTTCAGGGCCTCAGGCCTGGTAGGGTTAATTAAAATAAAATGGTGTCCAAATTAGTCTGTTTAAGTTAAAGTCTAAAGTTAAAGTCTAAAGTTAAAGCACTGACTAAGACTCTAAACATTTAGCAATGTTACTTTTTGATGGTAAATTGCTGTAAAAGTCATTAATTTAATATTTTTGTAAAAATTAAAAGTGCAGCAATTACTAAATTATTATTAATTAAAATAGCGTTAGGCTAGGCCTAAAAACTTTTAGAACTATTTTTATAAATAATCAAAACCAACACATTGAACATTACCCAGAAAACAAATCAGACAAAAATAGTATCTCAAATCGCTCTACACTTTACTGACAACAAAAACACTTTATCCATCCGATTTTAGATTATGCATCTTCAGTCTGGGACCCATTTACCCAGAAGAGCATTGAGAGGTTGGAGGCGGTCCAGCGACGAGCAGCACGCTTTGTCCTAAACCGCTACAGGAATACCTCTAGTTCTAGTGTTGGCAGCATGCTAGAAACACTAGGCTGGTCACCATTGGAGAAACGACGACAATCCAGGCTCTCCATGATGTACAAGATAAATAATGGGCTGGTCCACTGTTCCAGTATTAAACAGAAACTTGTCCCTCTCCCCCATAGACAGCGACGAGGCCATGACAGGCAATTCAGGCTCATACCAGCGAGAAGCCAGTATAGGAGCTGCTCATTCCTGCCCAAGACAATCAGGGACTGGAACCATCTTTCAAAACAAAAGGAACGGTTGAGGCGACAACACTAGACACATTTGTGTCTATTGCCTCAAGCCTTCAAACCCCTAGTGCATGATTTCCTCATCAACATCAGTAACAGAAACATTGCAAATCGCATCTACATGCATAGGAGCCAAAATGATCAATAAATTGATCGTGGGCCCTTAAGATATAGAAGAAGAGCAAAAATAGCCATGCGAATTTTCAGTGTAGTAAATAAAAAGGGAAACTACTCAGTAACTCTTCAGTATAACTGTTAGGGAAGGCAGAGACGAGATCCCGTTAATTATCTCCATCTAACAATTTTAAAAAATATCACCGAAAGAAAATAATGTCTTGATAACCTATCCGCATTAAGTTAAGTGTGATAACTTAAAATTAAATAGAAATATAACATAGACAGTGCAGAGTGTTTCTACTTTACTATCACAGTTTCATATAAAAAAAAAGCCAACGTTAATTAAAAACTTATGCTAAGCCACAAATAGAGAATACACAGGAATCGATTAATGAAACATTTATTTTATAGATTTTTTAAATCATTGTATTTCATTGTCATTCAAACAAAAAAAAAACAGTTGAAATTACTATGCGATGAACACATGGATAGGATGATTGTATGGAACCAATCGGAATTGAATATCGAATAATTCATGTTGTTATAACTTTTATTCAAATCACCTCTAGTAAAATTCATATTAATTGTAATTTACCCTCATACTATAATTAGGGGGGGGGGGGGGGGACGGGACCCAAACTAGAAAATTGAACATTTGACAGAGCTGGCTATAATGGTTTCATTTTTTAAAAACCCTAAGTTAATTACAAGAACAGGGTGTCACCAGAACATGGACAGCAGCACATGGTGCCATCAGAATAGGTTACCACCATTAAAAAAAAAAAGTTAACGTGCTTGGCATTCAGATGCCAAAACAGGGTTCAGATTTCGAACAAAAATTTGCTAATAGTTTCCTTCGAATGCCAAGTTGTTCAAGTTCTAAGGCGTTCGGATTCTGAGGCCACAGTGTATATGATATGGACTGAAAATGTCACCTACCACCACACAAAAAAAGTACCCTCTAGGCAAACCGCCTCTCTACGCCATTGATTTTGAAAATGGTGGGGCGGGTGGGGTAAAGCCCAGGAAAATGTTAGGATATCTGGGGTTTAAAGTAATATTTTCTAATTTATGCATTTTGTAGAATAGATTATATAACACAACTCAACTAACATGTTTATTGTTTGAATGATATGTTGGTGTTGTGCGTTTGTATCTCAATCATCTTAGTCTTATCGGTTGAAATGTTGTCCTATCTTCTGCTCATATCTAGTCAGTCCATTTGACTTTATATATTTATAGATACGTCTTGGTACCCTTCTATTACTTCTATATACGTTAACACCTATTACAACAATTCTCTCCCCCCACCCCCCTTTTTACTAAATTTCAGGTGTTCCCGAAATCATCCAGCTCACCTTAAAGTGTTTCTTTCAATATGTTCCGGGGAGGGCGGCTGTGTCAAACATTTGGGGAGGCATGCATATTGGTACATAACAAAATTCATTCTGGCAATTTCATTGGGGAGGGCGCAATAAATGCGTTCAGGGTGGGGGGCATAGCACCTATTAGCGCCGAAATTATGCATATAATATAAATAGTGCCTAATACCATACATAACCATATTTCACACCAGTTGTGGCGCGCCCTTGGGTCATCATCATGTCCCTTAGTCATTGGACCATTATATTCCTCTAATTGTTAGTCATACATTTAATTGAAATTAATTCGTTTAGCGTTGAAAGCGATGATTTAATCTTCAATTCAATAACACCTTGAATTAGTGCAAATAAATATAATTCATTCTCAGTGATGTCAGTAAAATATTAATTCAACAGTTTATATTTATCATTCACCAAAACCCTATTAATTAAATTCTTAATCGAATATTACGTTAGTTAGACAAAATACTAGGCCTATTACTATTACTATTATCCTTAGTCTTTTAAATATCTATGTAGCGCAACTCAATGAGTCAATGCGTTTAAGAATGTTTCATTGTGACCCTGGTTATTTTAACTACATGATACATGTATATGCACTTTTACACGGAATTCTAAATTTAGTTTACGGTCATTCCCTCTAACTCTAAGGTCATTGGCGTAGTCACGAAGGAGACAAAGATGGAGTCAGACTGACTGAGTTATGGCAAGCACATGATGAGAAAACTACGTTGTGAGGGAAAATCTTGTTCAAGTTGAACTTGTCATGCAATCAGTGGCCCAATACGGGAGGATCGTCGCCCGTGCCTTAGCCGCCGGAATTCACAACGAATTTCAGTTGAAAAGTCCATTCGAAAAGCCGAAAGAACCACTTCATTTAGTCACTGGTGCCTCAGGGTTTTCTAAGTCTAAGTCCTTGACTAAATCAAGTCAACTAAGTAAATGGACTTTCGGAGATGACGCATACTTCATTAGCAGAAATAAAGTCGCAGATGTCATCGGTAATAATTTTATTGTTTTTTTTGGGTTTTTTTTGTACAGTATAATAATATAATTTAAAAATAAGTTTATGATGGGCGTCATTGGTCGGACTTTAGAATTAGGCAGGTAGGTCATGTTTTTGTTTACATTCATTCATTCATTGCTATCCCAAAAATTCACCTTACACTTACACTTTAGTCTTAGTTTTAGATTGTGTAATCTGGGTAATTATTTAACCCATTCTCATTTAGATTTAGATCCAGGTCTTAAGCCAGTGAATATCTAACTTTAAAGGATTTGATTTTTATTTATTTTTTTGGCAATCCAATTTGAAATTTTTTCCAATCCCTGCCACTTTGAGTTTCTGTATGGGATTCTCTCCTCTTTGTTTATTTGTGGAGAATTAGCTTCTATTTTTTTAATATTAATATACTGATGGAGTGTTTTTGATTGATATTTCATTGGGTGGTTAATAATATTTAAAAAACAAGGCTATGTTGCAAAGGCAATTTTGCCAGAATTTTTTCACTGGATAGCTTAACATTATACCCAGTAGACTAGTAGAAAAAAAAAATTAGTTTGTTTATAGATTTCAAACCACTTACATAACAAAATAAAATTAAATTGTATCAAATACATTATATAATTGTGTATGATTAATGTTTTTTATCGATATATTTTAACAGAAGAGTATTATAAATGCTGGAAAGTCCCCTTTAATAGTGTAATGTTTAGATTGCTATAAGTCTGCATGATTAATGATTTGTTTTTATAAATCTGAATTCTAAACGAAAGTAAACAAGATAATGTTCAATTCACAAATAATTTTATTTGAATTTAGAACAACAACATAATAGAAAATAATGAAGTGTCTGATTTAGAGTGTGCAGCATCTTCAATAGCAGTTTGGTTTTGTTCCAGAAAAAGTCGATGCTTCTCATTTACATTCAAATCAGAGGGAAAATATTTCTGTCCTTGTGCACCCTTTCTTCTGTTATGGCTGGCTCTGCAACTGAAAGATTGAATGTGTAATAAATAACACAGCTAACTCTGTAAAGCAACTTTTTATTTTCATTTCCTTAACACTTCTGATGTGTCGTAACCATCAGTTTTACCATGTTAATGTAAAATGAACTTTAGTGGTTATTTAATAAAGTTACCGGTAACTCTCCATACAGAACCCTTTATCGTGATTACACGTTATGGAGGGTATCTTTCCTCCGCTTGAATAGCAAAATGATTTATTTTTTTTCGTGTTGCGCTTTTTTTTTCTTTTTATTTTCGAGATTTTATAGTATAAACAGCATTTTCATCCAGGCGGTTGTTAACCACCATTTTTTTTGTTGTTTTGCGTCGTGATATTTAGTGCGCATGCGCAGAATGCCGCAGAATAGCTTGCCAATCACACAGATTGGTCCGAAAATATGTGCAGCATTTTGATATTTAAAAAAATAATTCACACTGCCTTTTGAAAATAAATCATTTTTAGACATAGAATAATATGGGATTCTAATGTGTTTTGTAGATAAACTTTAACTTGTCTTACAGGAACTTGGTTTGCTCTACAAGACTGTACAGTTATCTCATTTTTTTTTTAAATGGCAGATACCGCGTTTTGAAAATCGACACTTCATTTATTAATTATTATACAGTAGTTTTCTTTTAGAGTGAATTTAAATAAAAGATTTATATTTCTTTTGGCTTTGCATATATGATATGAAAATACATGAAACTACTAAATAACATACATATTCTTCTTGTGGCTTGAGCTTATGCTCTCAAAGCCACGGCTAGTACAGAGGCAACCTGGTCCATCTATTGGGCAGTACCATGTAACATTTTCTAAATTTAAGACTCTCCTGGCCTCCCCAGCAACATCCATTGCGGGGGCATGAAGTCAACTGATGCGCTACGGTTTCCGGGACCATATTGCAATGTCGGCAGATTGAGTCCCTGTTATTGTCTAACCTGTTGAAGTAAGATTTAGTAGGGCAGAGCTCCGTTAGCATTTTAGTCATTAGACTGTGGTGTCATGACCCAGTTTCCACCAAGGGTCTGTTCTAATAGGAACTTCTCTGGCCTTTGTCCTGTCTGCACCACTTTGTCCTCGAGTGGCCCGCCAGCCAGTTTTTGACACTGAGGTAAGGGACTAGCGTTTCTGGCTGGTACTGGACAGCCTCGGTTCATTCCAGTGAGTCTGCTCTTTCATTGCCCTTCACGTTTACATGGCTTTGAACCCATTGCCTCGGATTTTCTCAATCTTGCACACATCATCCATGATGGCATCAACCAAGTGGTTGATAATGAATGTTTCTAATTTGAATGAGGAACAATGCATAAATAATAATTAAGATGTTTAGAGTTGTTTAAACCTTTATTACTTTCAAAAGGAGTAGCAGATGGTGTTGGTGGCTGGAGAAACTATGGCATAGACCCATCTTCATTTCCTCGTACTCTAATGCTGGTATGTGAGCGTATGGTGCGGGAAGGTCATTTTGTGCCTCAATCTCCAGCCAACATTATTGCTGCTGGCTACAGTGAAATGATGGAACAGAAAGTTCTAACTCTAGGTAAAGAATTTAGTCCCTTTTTTTTGTTATACATTGGTTTTGAATCATTAAATAGATTGTCTAAAATTATATGTAATAGAATATTACACAAAAATAACGTATTTCAGATTAGAAATTTTATCTAGCATAATTACGTATTTTTTAAGCTTTTCTTTATTTCGGCAAACACTATTTTAAATTCTAGGCAGCAGCACAGCTTGTGTAGTCTCACTCCATCGAGAGGAACAAACCATCTACTCTGCTAATCTAGGAGACAGTGGATTTCTTGTTATACGAAATGGGGAAATAGTCCACAGGTCTACAGAGCAGCAGCATTACTTTAACACTCCCTACCAGCTGGCCGTTGCACCACCTTCAAGGGACGGTCAGTGGCTCAGTGATAGGTGACATTTTACATTACAATCTGCATTACATTTATTTTGTTCACTTTCCCCAAACACACAAAACCGCTGATAAGTGTTGTGCTGAAATGTGATCTTGTTTTGTTTTTTTTTTTTATTTCAAGTTACACCAGAGAAGGTTTTTAACTGATTAACTACCAGATTGAAAAACCGGCTGTGGCAGAATTAAATCTAGGTCACATTTTCTCATTTTAGCTGTGTGTCCAAATTCAGCTGCTGTTTTCTCAATCATAAACATATTTTAATGATTAATAAACCATTTTGTAGGTAATGGAATTGTTTATAAGATAAACTTAAAACATTTGTAATAGTAGAAATTATTAATTGTTAAATTAGTATTTACTACAGAGAAAAAAAAATATGTAAATGTGCCAACTTACGTATAAATTTTAAATTTCCAAATTATTTAAAGCCTTTTATTTAGTGGTTTCCAAATAGTATATCCAATAATAAGAAAAATGCACCAAAGAACACAGAAATTGAATAATATTTACACCTCCAATTACTTATATGCCTTTAGTAACACTGTCACATGTTGCGACGATTAACAAGTAGTAAAATTTTGTAACTAGCTTAGAAAATAAATCAAAATTAATTAACAGCTCGTTTTTTAAAACGTTCTACCGATAGCGCGTGGTTCTAATATAAACATCCTGTCGGTAAATTAAAAACCCAAAGCAAAACGGGAATAATATAAATGTTTGACTCCAATACAAACATTGGCGCTCGTGGCCATAACGGAAGAAACGCCGAGCCACTCTCAGTGGGGCATGGTAATTAACCAGTTAAGAATAAATAATAGGGGATTTCTAATAAAAGCTTATTTGTGTTTTTAATGCTAACCCTTATTTCTGCATTTGAAACAATTTACAGCCCTGAGATGGCGGAGAGTTCGTCATTTAAAGTTGAAGATGGGGATGTTTTAATGCTTGCGACTGATGGACTTTTTGATAACTTGAGTGAGGATATGATTGTTCGATCACTAAGACCACTACATGTAAGTAATGCTTTGCCTAATGGGTTTATTAATACAAATTTATGATCTGGTCAGTTTTTTTAATACATTTGGCAAGGGATGGGCTATCTTTTTTATTGAAGGGAGACATTTTTATAGCTTAACATGATTATATCTGCTAAGAAAATTATATATTAATTTCAAACATTTTTTATAAAACTGAATCATCTTTGTTTTTACAAACTAAGTATATAGTTTACATATTAAATGTCTAGAGTTTTCTAAGGAGCACGAGTTTCTTTCCATCAATTGCATTATCTTTCTGAAATCTGCAGACACATAAGGAGGAAGAAAGGATCCAATCTACAGCGCACAGCATGGCTGAACATGCCTACAAACTTTCATTAGACCCTGACTACATGTCTCCTTTTGCACTCTCAGCTTGTGACATTGGTATTGATTTGAGAGGCGAGTATTTTAAACAATTTAAATTGTTCTAGAGCTTAACTAGGGCAGATTTTTTACACGGGGTCTTGATATTTTGCCAATCCTACATCCAGTCCTACAACCACCTGCCAGGCTTTAAACTATGGGCCTACAGACAGTTCTACACCCTACCTGCCGGCTTTTAAACAGTAGCCTTACAGACAGTCCTACACCCAACCTGGTGGTATTTTAAAAAATAGTCCTACGGACAATCCTACAGGCAGTCCTACACCACTCTGTATTATTAATATAAAACATGTTGAGTTGGGGAAGGGCCAGTTGTGAATAGGAAACAGCCACACCAGAAGAGAAATATATATAAGAGAGGATTCAGCCATGGAAAAATAATTATTTTATAAATCAATTTTTTTTTAGAGTAGCTTCTTCCCTGTAACATTGTCTGATAAAGTCTGATAAAATAATTGCATAGCTAATTACTTTTTTAACATTGTATGAATAGCAATAAAAAGTGAATTGAACTATTGATGAAAGCTTTTTGTTTTGCAAGTCCTGATTAACTAATTTCTATATTTCTCATGTCTGCTAAGGAATGCTCTTAGCTCAAACACTCTTCTTTTATTATCCTGTCTTTCTATTTCAAGCTTGTGTCACAGATTAGATGATGGTAGTATGAGCTATTGCCCGTTGCGTACCAAGTAGTATTGGTGTTGGTTGATGTAGGGGTTGCTCCTCTCTGTGAAAGTTCAGTGTCCAGACGTTGAGGAAATATAATGAAGAAAACACAGACTTCAAAGAATGACCAATAACTTCCTCATTAACAACTATAAACAAAGAATGTATTACTAGATCCAATACAGTCTAACAATATTCCCTTTGAAACCGTTAACATCCATTAGTCTTCAACGCTTCACAACTTCCAAAACATTCAGTAATCTTCCACGCTCCTTAACCTCAAAACATTTTTCTTCCTTCTGAAATCGCCCAACACCCATTCAAAATCCAGCTAACGTGGTGCGACCCATAGGAAAAACCCAAAAAATAACATTATTACTAACATGGAAATGCAATGGAGCGCCATTGTTACACCCTGCCCTAATCATTTGTGACAGCTTGCACATACCATATTCTACTGTTTCCTTCACTCAGCTTGAACGCAGTCCTTCATCATTCATAACTCATGAGATTTATTATTTTTAATTTTAAAAGAAAATTTAAAAAAATATTCTCCCAACTTAAGATTATTAAAAAATCTTTTTTTGTTTTCAGGGGGAAAGCCAGATGACATCACATGCATTATAGCACGTGTTACATACCAGTCCGAAATTTTTCTGTGATGAAAGGTGGTATGGAAAGAACCAAATACCTTTCAACTTTTGTGTTACTTTGGAATCCTTTCCTTTAGATTTAATATATTATTATCATTAACAAGACTGTTACCAACTAAGAGTCTTTTTAAACACACCAATGTACAGTTAATAAGTGTACATAAATAAATCTGAGAAAATATCCTTTCTTTGAAGAGTGCAAGGGAACCCGAAGTTGTGATTTTGGGGTAACAGCGTTTTTGGGCGGCATTTTCATCATTCTGGTAAAAAAATTTAATTAACATAAGTAAGACCTCTAGATGGCCAAATTCATCTTCACTGGGCTTTAAAGGGATTTTAATACTATTTTGACACAGATTTTGTTGAGTGTATGATTTTTTAATGAAATAACAGTTTACTGACAGTTCTGCTTAATTGAAATTACGGCATTGATGATTGATGGGTAAAATAAAAAAACATTATATTTATCTAATTCAAAGAATAGACTAGCAAATAGTCAGAGAATTTGTAAATAATTGGTCGCTTCATTTTTGTCTTATAAAAGTATCGATCTAATCATGCGATTAAGACACTAGCTCCCAGTTCCCTTTTAGTAATAAATATAAAAGAAATGAAATGTCGGCAAGGAGGGAATCAAATAAATCTTTAACGTAACGAAAAAATGCTTGTGTTAAAGTAAAAGTAGGTGCAGCCGTTTTTCCAACATGTTGAAGTTCATCCTGCCTTTGCATGTTAATGTTTACTTGTCCAGTCACATTTGAAATTTGTTATTTTTTAGATCTACTCTTTTCCAGACACAATCAAACCACATCATGAGTAATCAGTTTAATTTAAATCATTTTAAAAAAAATTATCATTCACTCACACCAGGAAGAATTTATTTCTTGTCGGGGGGGGGGTGGGGGGGGTTCACCTTAACTTTTAACACTTTGGGCTTTTTAAAACATGTACAAGCTTTTGAAATACAAAATACCTTTTTTAAAATAAAAAACAACATGAATAGGGTGAGTAATACCAAGTCATTAAAAAATTAACATAAATTTATTTGCAAAAAAAAAAATTTCCCTCATAATACTTAAGGTAATCTCCAATAGTAAGTTTTGTCTCCTCAGATATTATCAGGTAAATTGAAAAACATGTGCTGGTTGTGTTTTGTATTTCCAGCTTAATATCAGGGACTCAATTTATGGGGTGCTCTCTTGTTTTTTGCTGTTTTTTTTTGTTCTCCCTTTTTTTTTGTTCTTCCTTTTTTGTATATTGCAGTTTTTTTGTTGTTTTTTATATTGAAAAAGAATCCATTTTTAAAATAATCATTCATGATAAATTCATGTATGCAAAGTTACTTTTGATTGCTATATTTAAAGGATATTATTAATACATTTTGTTTAAAGACATAACATTCCTAAAAGAGAACATTTATTGGTTATGAATGTATTGCTGGCATTTTTAAGTGTGTGTTTTTTTTTAAAGACTGCTATCTTTTATTGCAAGACAGGTTTATGAAAGTATGGATAAGTGAAGCTTTGAAAATAAGATAAGAGCTTTCTTTATTTGTGATCCTCTTTTTTTTTTCTTTTTTAAAACAAATCTTTTTGCTTACTGAATATTATTATTAACAGGATTTAGAGATATTCATCTTGGACTCTACTACAGGCCTAAATTTTAAAATTGTGTTATGCTTGATTTTGAAAATTTCAATAAGTCACATATTTAAAAATTGTGCCAAAACATTGAATAACGTCTCCAATTATGTGGGAAACTTTTTTAAACTTACATGGAGATTCATTTGGGGTATAATTTATGTTTTCCTGATGTAAATATTTTCATATTCATTTGTAAAGAAGTTGAGCACAATTTAGCCTTAATGACGGAATAGGTGGCTGACAGGCTTTGACCATCTGTGGCATTTTTTTAATTTAAAGTTGTGTCTCCGGTGACATTAGCTGTGTGGTGTAGTTTAGTGTGTGCATAGACTTAGTCCTTTGGACTGTTGTTTGATTGGTTTTCATTTGTTGATGACTGGCAAGCGTTAATGGTGACTGATTAGTTTAAATTTAATCATATCAAGAGAACTCAACAAATATGTGGACTTTGTTATCTAATGAGCAGGTTTTCATTATGAAGTTTCTTAAAATAGATTTCTTGCGCTATCAAATTTTTAAAATTTCCCTTTTTTATAGGTGATACATTTAAGAATGAGCACATCAAAGGTGCATTGCAATATTTAGTCCTTTCCTAAAACCATTGCTCATTAAACTGTAAAGTGTATTAATCAGCAAATAAAAAGTGATTACATAAACCAAGGTGATCAATAAACCTTGAAATATATGGAGCACTACTGTAATCCATTTTTTCTCATGTTATTTTCAATCAAAAAGTTGTTTTGTTTTTATTTTAAAGACAACCTGAATCTGATGTGTCATCTCTGCTTATGCATATTATTAAATTTTTGCCAAGTATAGTATTGAAGGTATAACAAATCTTGAATTAATTATTTAAAGACTGGTTATTTCTGTTCTTGGAACATAAAAAAAAAAAAAAATAGGTATGCAAATCGTATTTTCATTAACCCCACCAATGTAAATATTGTTAAGTTTATAAGTATATGTACTAGGAAAAAACTAAAGCTGTTTTATTAAAATTACAACAGCTTGATTCTAATTAAGGAATACTATTCTCTATCTTACTTAAGCCTTCATTTGCTTAAGATGTAAAATAAAAACTTCTCAAAGAACGACATTCTAGATCTATCAGATTACAGAAGTTATAGAATCTATTCTTTGTAATCTACACGTAGGAACATGTGTTACTCACATGTTGGCTGTAATGTTGTATATTCAATTTGAATTTTGTAATAAAATGTATTTCGTTTTTATAAAAATCCTTATTTCTTGTATTATTTTTTTTCCCCCTAAATAAAAACTCTGCCTTGGGCCTATTATGGTGGTCTTCCAAAAATAAAAATATTGAGTACAGTCTTTCATAAATATAATTTATTAACAAAATACAATAGTCTCATCAGAAATTAATTACCCAATACAAATTAAAACACATCTGACAGGATTTAGCATTATTTCTGACTCTTCGTCACAAGCTCATGATGAATTTTTGTTTAAATAGCAAATAACTTTTACATTATTTTAAAAGTGACTCCAATGACTCCAAATATTTTAGCAAAATCATATCCTGGCAACTGTAAGTAAATTACAAGAACTTAACATTTACAGGCATAATATAAACACATTACAAATAAATAAACTAGCTGTCTTCATCTGAATCTGGCGCCAGCAATGCAAATTTCGGTTGTGACTGGGAGGGTTGTGTGCTTGATTGGGTGCCAAAAAATACAGAACGAAACTGGAATCAAAACATAAATTGGATAATTATAAAATGATGCTTGGGATAAATAAAAATGTTAAGCTAGACTTTCATAAACTTTTTGCTTAAGATACAAGAAATTGTATACAACAGAATTTTTGCTTTATGCAAGAACATATTTTAAGGTCAATTCTATTATTCATACACCAAGAAATCCTAATTGCTAAGAATGAAGGATTAGGTTGGATTGTTTTGAAACATGCCTAAAAAATTATAATCTAAATTGTTTACAAGTACTACAATCACCTATTGCACTGTTATATACACTATTATGAAATATAGATATCAATACCTAAAAATCTAACTGATACACACAAAATTGAACTATTAGAAAAGGGGCTTTTGAAGTTGTGAAAATAAATTTTGAATCCCGGTTACCTTTTTGCTGGGAGGTGTCGGTGGAATATCATCTTCGTCTTCCTCTAGTTCCTCCAACAGAGATTGGTTGTTAGGCTACAGAAGAAGAAATAGTTACAGATCGGGTGGCTTGGCAATATGAGTAGATACTTAATTTACTTCAATATTAAATTTAAAAAACATTTTTTTACCCAAATTTTTTTTTTTAAATTTATGGGGGATGACATGACTCCCATTTTGTAATAAATATAATTCTAAAGAAAAACTTTGAAATAAAATGAGTGATAAGAAGAACCTTAAGTCAGCACCATAAAATGTTTTCAAAAAATTCTTGCAACAAAAATATAGGAAATGAAAAAGTTTTGCACAATAAAAAAAGTATTGTTTTGTTAAAATTAAATAGATCGGCTTACACTTTAAACATGTACTATGGAGAAAGTATTAACTTACCAAATTTTGATCTTGTAATGAAATAACTGGACTCACATCACTGTTAGAACTACTTGCAGACTTTAAAGACAACTTTTTTTTTCCTGCTAAGGTTGGCTCATGCAAATTGTTAGATTTGTTCATTGTTGAATGTGGCATCTCATTTGTCTCTCCTTGTGTGCTTTCAATTCGAGACAGATTTTGGCCACCACCCTTCAGATTATTTCCGATAGGTGCACAATGCAAATCCCCTAAGAGTCTCTCTTTACCACGATCTGGCGCTTTATTCTTTAATGACAACGCTGGATAATTGTGAATATTTCTATCACCTTCATTTCCTCTACCCCATTCTTCATCATCATCATTCTCACCACTTGCTACATTGGTTTCCATGGAAACATTTTTATTACTAAGGACTCTGTGGTCTGGAATCTTGCTGTTCACAGAAATATGTTGTGATGACTGATGTCCGCCATTATTATGTGACACTGATTCATCAGGGGCTGTGACATCCATCATGGCCATGGTTAAATCATCATCATCGCTGTCATTCATGTCGTTTGACGTCTCTGGTTGTACTGATTGCTTAGGAACTTTATTAATAGACCTACTGGCGTTTGATGTATTTCTGAAAAAAAGTAAATTTTAACTTGACCAATAAAATTGAACCACTATCAGTAATATGCAAACTGATTACTGAGGAACAAGAGACAGACATTTGAGGGGGAGAGCTGTTGCGAGGAAGATTGCAATAATGTGACGCTGTAGCAAAATATTTTAAAATGTGCATATACTTAAATGAATATCTCAAAAATTTTAATTATTCTCTCATTAACTAGTGACTATAATGCATTTGTTAAATTTTAGTTTCACTTAGTTTCCCCTTTATTCTTTGTTTTGTCTCCAATAAGGCTTTACATTAGTTTATTACACGTAGGTTTTGTGTCCTTTATTAGAGGTTTACTTAGAATCAATTTTTGTACATGGAAAAACAATAACTAAGGCTGAAATATATTTTAAATGTAAGAAACCATGTTAAATGTTAGAGCTGCACTTTTTTCACCATTCATAGTGTCAATGCTGAAAAAGCCCCACACACACACACACACAAACACCAAGACAAATCAATGATTAAGCCCTACCTGTTTGTTACCGAGTTTCTACCATCTACTTTGCTTTGCTTTCTAGTGGTGCTGCTTTAAAAAAAAAAATATATAAATCTTATGAAACCCCAGACATAAGAATATTTACAATAACAATTTTTAAAAATTGCTCTGTCTCTGTGGCATACTTAAGAAGTCGAATATCTTTAAAATATCATTCAGGTAAATATTTTTCTCTCTCTTTAGTTACACTAAAAGATAAATAATACATCAATCTCCCTTTGTTTTAAATCTTTCAGCTTCAGTTCAAACTTAAAAGAACTAAATTATTCAGGAAAAGTTATATCACATGCTGTAATTGAATTGTTGTACGCCAAACACAAAAGTTTAAAATATTTAAAATTTTTCTCCATTCAAGAAAACAACAGCAAAGGTTAACTTACTGGGATGGGTAGTTAGACTTTGTTTGAGTATAATGTTGCATCTGAGAAGGTTCATCATCTGCCAGTGTGGCCAGAACAAAATTGGCTTCAAAGGAAAGGTCACTATTGATGGAGAGTGTGATTGGCCTGGAAATAATTTTTAGAAGGTCACAGGCGTCCACTAAACTTTTTGTACTTTTGTTAATGTTAACTTTTGATATTTTTATCGAGTAAAAACTTTTTTAAAAACATTTTATGTTTAATATAAGTAGTTTAGATGTTGTTTGTGGAACTTATTACTCACTTATAAATATTTGGGCTTCATATTATAAGGTAAAGCTTTGAAAATATGTCATAGCAATTCTTAGCCATTAAATACTATAACTTTGCGGCACAACTAAAGAAATCACATGTGTTTAATTTTCTGAATATCCAAATGTAAGTCAACAGTTACTAAGTTCACATACCACAAACACATGAATATCTTTTCCTAACAAATACTCAGTTGATGTATGACAAACACATGTACATCTTTTTTTATAACAAATTCTCAGTTAACATACCACACATGCATATCTTTTCATAACAATTAGAAAAGCATGATTAGCCATAGACTCGAGCAGACAATCTGTTTTTTTCATTCCTTATGATTTATTTTTGTGAGTTCAATGACATAATAAGTACTATAACTGCAGTATAAAATATTGCAGTTCAGATTTTATTAACTTTTATATAATGTATAAAGGCAAAATAACAATTTCTTTTAACATTTTCTCATTTCAAGATTTAAATACTTGAAATGCTCAAAATGTGTTCCAGTTGTGACTGTTCATGCTTTACTAGTGATCGATTTTCTTAAGGATTTCAATACTTTCCAGCTCCTTCAAACTGCAGTGTGATTGGCAGTCCAGTTATGTCTGCAAAAGCCAAGATTGCCTGCGTGTAGAAGCAGTTCATTATATAAAATTTAAACAATCTTTTTTTAAAGATGACTTGCAATACAAAGTTTGAAGTTTGATCAGTTCTACTTTTTTTTCTACAATTTTTACCATATCCAACAAGAAGTCAACAGTTTCATTTTGAACATTTGCTATAAGTAGAAAGATGATAATTTACAAACAAAATCAAGAGAACTTTGACAGAATCCTGATACCTAGCCTAAACTTTAGTGACTTTGTATTTCTTTTACTTACCCATGAATTCTCTTAAATAATACTTACAAATAATACCATCAGGAAATTTTTTTTTTTAAATAAATGAAGAGCATATTGCCCTCCATGGAAACAAACATCATATTAGCCTCCATCAAAACAAACACAACAACTTGATAAATGCACAGTCTTCATAGAAGGTGTACTTTAACTGATTAAATGAACAGCCCTAGAACTGGATGAAACTTACCCTCAACTCTTTTAGGCAGAAGGTTACATCCGTATCCACTCCAATCTGATAGTTCTCAAATTCATTGGGTGAAAGGGTGAATTCTGTGTGCATTACTTTTTTGGGATCTGTTTCAGGCATGGGTATGAAAATATATTGTAATTACTTTATCTCTCCATTCAACTAAAACATATTCAACGTTTTTTATCTGCTGATGTTGTAGCAGTTTACTTGCATATGTTTAATATTTCAGATGCACATCCCCGGAGAATTTTTAATTTTAAGTACTTTAATTTTTAACTTAAAATTCTTAAAATTGAATTATTAAAAACCTACTTTGAGTAAGCATTATTATTTTTGTTTTATAAATGTAGGCCATCTTTGATGCTTGTAATTCTTTGTTCTTTAAATTATGATGGAAACTTAAATAAAGATATGATGAAAGTGTGATACAAACACAAACTAAAAAGAAATATCTTTCCAGATAGGGTAGGGGAACGTTCTTACCTGGTTCATCCTCCACATAATTTTTCAAAGCTACAAAATCTGGCCTAACAATTAAAGTTATTTCTTCTTGTGTGTTCTGAAAGTTGAGCACAGCATCGCAAAGGAGTCTGTAAGTTAAAAAAAAGGAAAAAAGTTTTTAATAACACAAATAAAAGTATGAACCCATTATACTCAGAGGGAAAAAATCAAACCAAAGAAAGGGTTGACTTGACAATTCATTGTTTTCTTGTCTGAAGTTAAGTCTACCTTAATATTGCAGCTAAAAGTTTTAAAATAATGAGATGCCTATTTCTCATATTGGAATTATCAGTAAGAAATTCAGACCATGTTATTATCATTTTAAATAACAACCTAAAAAAGAAAAATCAAGGCTTTACTTTGGAGGAGACGTAAACTTGTTAGGGCACATGTCTTTTGAGAAAACAGCCTGAAGTGTCTCACACTCAATGAAAGCAAGGTTGTGGGTCTTGACAATGCCTAATTGTAAATTTACAATCTTCTGTGTTAGTGATAATGGTATCAGATATATATTGCAAGATTCAAAGATGAGATCAAAGTTTTTGCAATATGTATTCATTTAATGCTCCATTTTTTTTGTAAAGCACAAAAAAGATTAGTGTGTTAATAGCTCACTTTATATGTGTCACCATGGAAAATGAATTCTTATTTTAAATCAAAGTAATTTGGCACAAGGGCAATCTTGAAAGATCACTTACCATGCCTGCAGTACATTTGAAATACCAATCTTGCTTCAGACATGTTGAGTGATATGCAACATTTCTCCACCATTTTGTCTATGGTGGCCAGGGATCTGAAGACAGTCATTATAGACTTGGGTGGAGGGGGGGAGAAGAAATGAGCTTATGAATCATTTGTCTAAAGTTTTCAATTTTCTTATCATTTAAACTGAAATGTTTTATTAGCAGCATGCTTTTATTTTCACATATAAGTTTAAAATTACAGAGAACATAGAGGTTTTTTTAAGTGACCAAAATGAAATCTTGACAAACAAAAGCCTAAGTTATGTGTCATGAACTCCATTTAGCCATGATTAAAATTAGGTAAGAAGAAGAACTTTGTGCTGTCCTCACCTTCATCCCAACCTTGCAGCGCAGAGGCTCTTCATCTAAATCTTCACCACCTCCTACAGATCCATTGATATAATTCAGAAAAAAACTGGGGGAGAACTGGAAGCAGGCATATGCTGATCTGCACGAATTGACAGATCTCAGATAGAGCTGTTAATGTGAACATAATTAATTAGTTTATGAAAACAAAGTTAACGAAAGGCAAAATTGTGTAGTATGCTATTAAGTTAACATGATAGGCATTAATAATTAACTATTTATTAACAGTAAAGAAAAAACTTGTGCAACTCACACCATCTTCCAAAGGCTCAAAATACAACTCATCTCCAATTTTTGAAAGTGACTGTATGGCCCTCCCAAAAACTGAAATAAAATTATTGTATGAACAAAACATGAAGATGAATGTATCTACACTAATCTGTTAGAGTGTAACTTTGTAGCTTCATCAAAATTATTTAATTTTTTTTTTTAGAATAGACATGGAGTTTCAGGGACCTCAGTGGTTCTCAACCTTTTTGGACTCATAGACCACTTGCAAAGTAAGTCCTTCATGTGACACATGTAATCTAACCCAAAATGTCATTTAACTTGACTTTTTTGTGTGCAACATCTACAGTTTTTTTTGTTAATGGTTAATTTCATGACTTGTTTAATGCCATTATTGGTAGATCTTTGTCATTAATAATTAATAATAACCTATTGATAATATTCAGAGCTAAAAAATATGGTTCATCAATTTGTTAACATCTTAAAATATTTCAAAGTTGTTTTGCTAGGCCATATTATTCAGATGCCCTCATGAAAGCTGCTATTTTGTCATTGGGACTTAATTAAATGTGTTTGTTTCCTGTGCATAGACCAATTTACTTTTTTTTCAATAGTTGGCCAAGTAAGCAGGCACAGTGGCCAAGAAGTTATCAGTCAAATTTTTGTTTTTATTCCTTGCAGATGATCTCCCCAATTTATAATATATGGCAAAAATTTCCTCTGGAGACCCACGGATCTTCCAAATGTGTAAA
Source organism: Lymnaea stagnalis (assembly GCA_964033795.1). Lineage (NCBI taxonomy): Eukaryota > Metazoa > Mollusca > Gastropoda > Lymnaeidae > Lymnaea > Lymnaea stagnalis. The sequence goes on from CAXITT010000247.1 coordinate 114,438, forward strand.
TAAGAAGATTGTGTTCTAGATTAATAATGTAATTTTTCAAAGATGCACACAACGAAAGGAAGTGCCTGCATTGATGAAACTAATAACTTTCACAGGCTGATCAAACAGGGATTTATGTCAACATTGTCATGTTCAGGGTTTTAGTTTCTCTTCCAATCATTGCCTCTGCATTATTTGTGCAGACTGCAACTCATGGCAACTAAAGACTTTTAGTTTTAGAGATAGCTCATAAAGAACTGAAAACTTTTGCAAAAGAAACATAAGTAGACAGTTTCTGTCAACAATGCATTGGTCCTTTGTGTTTATTATCAATAACCATTGTTATAATTAGCTTCTAATACTTTTTTTTAAAATTTCCCTTAAACCTATTTTTAAAGCATCCACTGTCACAGACTCGACCAGGTTGAGAATAATGGAGGAAGACGTTCTTACGAACCCATGTCTATGTTTAAATTTTAAAAACTTACTTGCCTAGTAGTTCTGAATTATTATTCATAGTAAAAATTAGGACTTTTTAGACTCCTATACTGACCATAGGCTCAGTAGACTACTGACACTTTACATAGAATTAGACCTAGATAATAATGTCTTAGATTTAGACTTAGTCTACTCAGTAACTCAGTAAACTGCTGACTCAAAAAATTGTCAAAACTAATACTCACTTGACTTTACAGTGACTACAGACTGCATCTAACAGTCAAGTGTCCTATGCCTATACTATAGTTGGCACTCCTCAGAACGGCGGTCCCAAATTAAAAAGAGAATACTTTTCGTTAGAAAGTGTCCGGCTAATAGCCGCTGATATTTTGTGACGTAATTATTTATTTCAAATTTTGTTTGCAGACTAATTAGTGCTTGTAATAATATAAAATAAAACCATGGCCGGCAGATCTCAAGCACCGGTTCATATTTCAAATAATGTTTTGTCAGGAAACATTCTACAAACTTATGACACAATGCAGAAGGCACTACTGTATGCTTTAGTTAGTGTGGCTTGCTGAACACCGTCTAATATAAAATATAAAACAGCAATTCAACAGAGATAACTTTTGTTTCTCTTACATTTTTCTTTTCTTTTTCTTTTTTCTTAGTTTTTTCCAGGAGAGGACAGATGATGATGAAGAGCCTGATGAAGATCTCGAATAATATTGTGTTTTTAATTTAGGACCGCCGTTCTAAGGAGTGCCCTATAGTCTATAGGCTAAATTGGGAAAGTACCAATTCAAGTCTTATTCAAGATGATCTTATACTTATGTTATTAGTCTTGTGGCGTTTTCCACTAATCACTACTGACTTGACTCATGATATTCATGTCTAACTGTCAACTAATATAAATTTAGAAATTATAATTAATCAACCAATAAAATTTTAATTCCTAAAATGTACCCTTTTAACAAAAAATAAGAAAAAATAAGGGGAGTGAATCCAAAACAAAGTCGTCGTGGGCCGCTCAATCTGAAACAGCCGCCTTGACTTATTATTAATAGTCTAATATTTACTGCCCAACAGCCGAACACTTTGACTTACACAAGGGTGACATTCAAATCAACTTTATTGACTTGAAACTTAATTCTCACTCACTAGGCAGCAGGGTATTAAGATTAAGACTACTAGGCTTTTCATTTTAATAATTTATAAAAAGTCCCTAGTCCTAGTTCTTAAAATTATAAGTTTACTAATTACGTTTTTAAACATTAATATTAATTTTATTTACTTAAACTTAAAAAAGTAATACTACTTGTAGGCTTAGATGTAGTAGATAAATAATTTATTTATTTTTCAAGCCAGCTGCCAAGACCCAAGACTAAAACTAAAAGTCAAGTGCAAGTTGCCAAGAACTGATGAACTGAACAGTCCTTGTAAACACTCAGTGAGACTGAATTTCAGTGAACAACTAATAGACAACTAAGATAAACTTTATTAATTAAATATTTGAACCACATGTTAACCTCTGAGATTGACCCCTGGTATGACACATTTCATTGAAGTCATATTTATTCAATCCGAAAAAATCAATTATAGTCCATATTCTAAGATTATGGGGAAGAAATAACATGTTATTTTATTCCACACAGGGTGTTACAATTACCGAGATCTGAGATAAATCCGAGATTAATGGTAACTTTTAACTACCTTTTAACTATGAAATGTTAAAATTTTAAAAATGCATATTTTAATTATTTATATTTTTTTTTCTTGTATAAAGCTGTCGTCTAGCATGGTATTAATTTTCTTTTCAGTTTTTTTTAGATAATACATTAATTATATTTAATTTTATAAATATATTTAATTTCAAATTACTTCCACTGTCTCATATGTCTCAAGGATATAGAGTAAATTCAAATAATACTTTTTAAATGAAGAAATAGAAGAACATTTTGAAGATGAAGTTGACACAGAAAGTCAACATAGAGTTGAAATTCGTCAGTCGAAAGCTTCAAGGCTGCCCTGGCATCAGCTAGGAGCTGTTAGAATAGCAACATCATATCCCCAACCGTTGCAAAGTGCCAGTACATGGATGCAGCAACGAAACATTACAAGAACCAGAATAGGCCAGGGTGATGATGATGTTGTAGAAGATACTAATGAAATGACAATTATTTTTCTGTTGGAAAAGACAGAGAAACAAAATGGAATGATAATCAAACTTCAAACAGAATGCGTTTGAGAAGTAGTAATTTAATTAGGAAACATTAATGAATTATATGCTCTGCAAAAATGGTTCGTACTCTCATAAAAGCTGGAATGGCCTGTTCAGTGATATACTACTATACAAATCAATACCTTGAAAGCATGAAAACATAAAATTTCAGCAAGAAATAGATGCGAGACCAATTGTATAACCTAGGGAGATATGTATGATGATGGCCAATGGTCAAATTTTGTGCATGAAAAACATGATTAGCATCAACACCCAAATTATTCATTTTGAAAATTATCAAAATATTTTTTGAAGAAACGAGTTTTTAATATGTTGAGTAAGGAGAGGGCCGGTAGTGAAAAGGAAGCAGGACACACCAGAAGCAAAATATATTAATATTTAAAGAGATAAAATATATTATATAACAATCTTTTTATTTTTTAAATAATTTTTTAACAGTGTTAACATTAATTTTATAATTTAAAAATTTTTATATTAAAATTACTATTATATTATTAAAGAATAATCCCAATAACATTTCATAACCAATTTTTAAGCATATGATGTTTAAATCATGATCGTGCAGAAGCATAGAATCAAGATAGAGTATAAGTATATATATAATTATAGGCTATAGAGTTTAAAGTTTTATTTCTTGTATAGTATTCCATAATTGTCTTGAATATATGATCTAAACTGATGAATTTCTTATTTGAACTCCTCAGATAAATGGTGAGGGATTATGTTATAGAACACCATACAGTAAAATGAAATTAACTTGTTGTCAGTACAAAGTGACTGGTGTTAAAACCAGGGCAGCAAAGTCTAAATATCTACATTAAGCAATTTGGTTGATAAAAAAAACACTGATTCTTTTTAGGCTTTGTTTCATTTGTTTAAAAATGAAACTCGGAAAATTTAACAAATTTTATATAAAAAGCTTAATTTACTACCCATCAAATTTGGTATAAATGGCTTTTATTTCAAGAATGACATTACAAGGTATAAATTTCAAGCAATTTTTCTTTCGGAATGGGATGAATGTTTATTTTTGTAAATGAATGTATGTAATTCAAACTTTCTGTCCATGTAAACATAAATTTATTTTTAAAATCTTTCAAGTAAACATCATTCTCATGTAAAAATCTCTCAAACACTAGTTTCTAAAATAAGTTTTTTCTCACCTCTTAATGTAAGTTGTTATCTTTCAATTTCAAGTTATATCTTAATATTCAAACCATCTTAAATAAAATATAAGTTTGATACAAAACTATTCAATACTGGTTTTAAAAGATATATAGCTATGAAGAGCAGAACAGCAGCAAGCTTTTTCTAACAAATTTCAATAATAATAATAATAAGACGTCTTTTATAGCGCGGTACCCCAGCCTAGGGCTGGGCTCACCGCGCTGTACATAAAAATTTTATCAAAAGAGACATAATCATGACATTAAAATAAAATACATTTATGAAATGAAGAACAGCAATGTATATTCACCCACCCCACCACATAACTTTTACAAGGCAAACCATGGACGGCAGCCAGCAAGATCGTTTATCGGTCAGAGGAGGGGAATCAGTCAGGGTAGTATAATTTACTATTTACTGGTACCTTTTAAATGAAATTTTATGCACAACTATAAATAATGTCAAGTAAAGTAAATAATATTAATTTTCTTAAAGTTAAATGCGATTAAAAACGTATTATGACTTGATACTTAAATAAAAATATAAAAAGCTTACAAATTAGTATTATTCCAATTTATAAGGATTTTTAAAAAACACTTTGGGTATAAAGGTTCTAAAACATTTGAAAGGTCACATAAACATTTTTAATACCGGTCACATTTTTTTTTCAAAAAGAATAACATTACATATAATTTTTTCTTCAGCAAAAATACATAAATGAATCAAAAGAACACATATTTCTAGCCACTAAAATTTTAAGTCTTAATCTCATTCCTCAAAAATCATTTCAACTAAATCATCTTTACAGCACTTTTCCTCTTCCAATCTCTTAGGCTGTTGAAAAAAAAACACAGAGAGTCAAAAATGTTACAACACTTAGGCAGCTTTTAGGACAACAATGTAAAAACCATGGATTATTCCTTTATCCACTATATTCAGTTAATTAATATTTAAATATTAACAAATCAATGTTTGTGCTGTGAAATAGTGAAATCTAAATAGCGATGCCTTCGACTTACCGAGCCAAACTTAAGGAGTGTTGGTACACGCTTCACAAAAAACTGGGGATCTGTTCTAAATTCATTATTAGGGTCTCTCCAGCTAAAATTAAAGTTGCATTAATAAAAATATTTTTAACGTACAGGGCAGGGACACACAAAAATTCATTGAAAATATTAACATAGCTTTATAGATAAATTAACTAGACTGCTTCAATTTAATATTGTACTTTTAATTTAATATATTATTAATCATTGGTTAATATATATACAGCACAATAAAAACTACTAAACTTACCTGAGCTTATCACCTACGAGGCAATATATCAATGTTGATTTTGTTGGTGATTTTTCAAAACCTTTATTAACCACTGGATAAGCTGTGGAAAGAGAAGAAAATAAAATAGAGAAAAGACATTTTTTATGACATAAATTTAAATAATTTACACTGCACTATTAATATTTAAATTAATATATGATAGCTAGGCCTAGACATTCTTAAAGTATAATAATAATATTTAAATAATATAAACATCAAATAAGTCAACATGTATTTAGCCTATAACTATAATATACACACACACACACACATAAATATAGTAGCATTGGAAGGGGGTGCTGGGAGTTCTTTTTTTTTTCTTTATATAATATAAATTAAATATGATATTATATGAAGTCTGCACTTAAGACCAACTTCAGTAGGAGTTTTCATGGGGGGATCTTGATCCGTCCTTGGAGGTACTAAACCTAGCTACGCTACTGTATGCCTTTATTGCCTTTATTATATTAGCCTATATATATTATATTATATATATAACATGCAAATATAGATTGTGCGTTACCTTTTACACAATCAGGGCACCAGCTATCACCTTTATTATTAGGACTTCCACTAAATAAAATATAGATAGAATCTTTCAAATTCAAACCACTTAACTCTTTCTTAAGAGCTGCACAGTTGTTGACTGTTATTATTTTTCGACTTGATGCCATATTTAATGTATTTGTTTTATATTTTAAAGTACTTGTGATTGTAAATCTTGTAGATGTTTGTTTTCATCAAATGTGTTAGTAGACTGTAAACACAATGGAAATGACAACACTCGGTAAAGTTGAATAAAGTCATTCGGGTATCTTAGTTAACTTAGTAGTAGCCAGGTCTATTTATTTATATAAAAAAGTTATCGAAACTTGTGTTAAGTTTGGAGGTCAATTTGTTCTGAAAGTAAACATAATGCAATGGTAGCCAACATAATAATATATTAAATGGTATAAATATTTGTAAAAAGTAACAAAAATGTTGTTTTGATTTTTAAATTTTATTTATTTATTTATTTATTTAAACAAACTCGATCGACCGGTGGTAGCTCTAATTTACAATACAACTTTAATTTTAATAAAAGGACAAGTTGAAAAAAAAACAAAATGCAGTTCAGTAAGTTACTTACGTAAAAAAAAAAAGAAAAAAAAGTTATAGTTATATAGTTATAGGCATATCTGCCTATCTTACATCTGTGAAACTTTTATTTAACCAGCGTGTAACTACAGTAGTTATTGTAGTCAATTGAATATTCAACGAACGAGCATTTATATTTTACATCATCTAAATTTTTCAACAATGACAGTGACAGCGTCTAGCAGGCTATATATTTAAAAAAGGTTTTGAAAACAAACATTCTAGAATGTAGACTGTAGAGGTTGTGCTTAAGAGATAATTGCTTATCAGTGGTGAATATCAGATTTTGAACTAATTTGTACACGTTCTTTTTTGATTGGGCTTTGCCATATTTCTGGAAAGGACTTAGGTGTACCGTATAGTATAGTATAATAAGGGTTGTGGAGCTCAAAATCTAGGGGTCGTTTGCAAATTTTGTCACGCTCAGGCGGTAGAGGGGGTAGAGAATTTGTGACACTTTATGACAGGGGGAGGGGGATAAAAAAATTGTGACGTCACAATTTGAAAAAAAAAAATAATACATCTAACATTTTCTAATTTTGAAAAATCTTTATTCAATTAATTTTTAAAACATTAATTTGAAGTCTAAATTGCCTCAGGTGTTATGGGTACCGTGAAACTCAGTTGTGCATACCTTATGCACATAGCGAAAAATGAAGCAAAAATTGTTATGGCCATGTTACATTCGGCTAGTAAATGACTTCATTGTTTCGCGTCACAGTTTTCAAATAGTTCTACATTTTAATCCATTATCACGATGGGAAAATGTTAAAGAATAAAATAAAATCTTAGTTTAGTTATGAAAATTTTATTTATGTTTTGATTTTTTTTTAGGTGTGACATGACACTAAAGGGGGGGGGGGTGAAGTCACTAAGGGCTTCCACAATTACTTTTAAGCCAAGGAGGATTGTGCCTCTCAAACTTTTTTCAGCTCAACGGTCACTTGGGCTTGGGTGCATAATATTTAAATTTACAATAGTTTTGTGACTAATGAATATATTTTCTGTGAGTTAATTAGTAAATTTAAAATTGTGCCACCTGCTTAAGTTTAAGATTCCCACGCCTACTGGGGTAAACATGATGGACTACCTTCTCACTCTTTTAATATTATAGACCATTCAAAAGTGGCTTATTGTTTTCTATTTATAATCAAATTCATTTATAGTCAGAATGCTTCAATTTATTTTCTTTGACATTGGATGCCTTTACATTAATTAAAGACCGGATTGTTTTTCTTTGCAATTTTTACAGGCCTAAAAATTTTTATATAAAAATATCATTAATTAAAATTTAATCATTTTTATAATTATCATCTAATATCTAGATACCCTGTATATTTTGTGGTAATACAATCATGTAACGCAAAGGCCAAATAATAATTTTAAAATCATATGCAGCCTTTTTAAAAATACTTTAATTTTTTTATGAATAAAACACACACATGAATATTCCTTGAACACACAATAATTATAATGTTTAAGTTTCAGGATATAATAATAAAGTCACACACACAAAAAAAACAACAAAAACAAAAAAAAAACTGAATTTTAGAATTAGGTGTCAGTAAAATTTATTTACATGTAACTTACTTAGCAGAATAAAACTTATGCATAAAATGTATTTAAGGCAGAGTTTTGTTTAAAATATGATTGTTTTAAGATTAAATGCAATTCTTAAAAATTATAGAGGAAGTTATTAATCTAAATAAAATGACTGGGTGATAAATGCATGAAAGATAAGGAATGTTGTTCAATTCTAAAATTTAATTGCACTTGCACAAACTAACACCAGTAAAAGCTAAACAGGGACAGTTAGCCATAAAAAAACAACGCTTGCAGGGGATGTGTGAAATTAAGAGACTAGAAACCTCATCCACAAAGCTCCATGTTAAAAATAACTTTAACACAGCTTACTGATGGACAATGCAAGATTTCATGGTGATTAAACAAAATTGATGAAAAAAAAAAGATTTACAAATGCATCTTAGCTTTACTATAAATGCCAAAAGAAGCACCTTTAATTCATTAATGTGCCCTCATTCAACTTGTACTCTGTTCATCAAATAATAGAAATGACATAAATATCTGAGTAGTAAATGAAGGAGAAAAAAAATGACATTCTTCATCTATTAATTAGATGTCATTACTAGAATATAAAATTTGTCTCAAAACTTTACAATTCTCCTGGACAAAGACAATATAAATTCATACTTCAAGCGCAACAATATTGGAAAGCAATAAGGTTTAATAAAGTTTCAAGACTTCAGTTTGAAAAGCATCACATGCAGCCATACTTTTGTGTGTTTTAATAAAAAGCTTCTCATGTGGTAATTTACTATGTAGCTGTGTCTTTTAATTAAACGCTCCCAGTGAGTTACTAGGATTATATATAGGTAGAAGTAGATATAAAACGTCAAAACCAAGTAAAAAGAAAGTTCCTCACTTAATTGAACGATTAATCGTCCTTAAAAAATGAAAAAAAAAAAAAAAATCAACAGCAAGTGATATTGTAATGTTGATACAACATACAATTTTTGTGAATTTTATCAATAACAATTTAACAGTACATTAAAAAAAATTAAAGCTCCATAATCCCCCCTAACCCCTCCCTCCTCCCGATTTGATACAAATTACAAATGATAAATTTGTGTCACTATGAAATTGAAACCTCAAACATTAGACGACATAATTTAAAGCCTCCTCAATAAAGCCATCTTAATCTTTGACCTCAAAGCTTTCTTAATCCTCATCCTCATAGAGCCATTTAATTCACTTCCTCAGGAAGCCATCACTTTCAAAAACTCATTTAATCCTCTTCCTCAAAAAGCATTCGGATTAAGTCATCTTTGCAGCATTGTTCTTCTTCCAATTTCTGAGGCTGTTGATAAAGAAGGAAATTTAAGTCAAACAGATTGAAAATATTCATTGAAAAGATACAAGGAAGGCCAAGAAGATATAGCCTATAATAGTGATAACTATTGAACTTTGAAATGGGCACCGTGCATGTGTATAAAATATATACTGGTACATAAAATAACATTATCGGCTCATCAAGAATATAAATTAAGCAAACAAAAATGTTAGCAATAATTTAAAGATATATATGGCTTTGAATTGTACTTTATTGGTTGTTAATTTGAGACAGTTTTCAGTAGCATCTGGCCTCATTAGATCTTCTAAATGTTCACCAGTCAAACCGTTACGTTTTCTGGACTTAATGTTAGTCTTTACATAGAATCCAGTTTGACATATGTAGGTTTTTTCAAAGACATGATCAATTTTTTGCTCTGCTGTGTTTAACATAAATTACTGCTACCTATCAAGTCTCACTCCTTAGATTTTTTTACCTCTCCCTGTTCCATGTTACGGTACAACTTTTCCTGTGCTGGCCTGTGATTTGCAACAACACTGAATCAATGAATGTTGTTTGAAAATATTTCCCCCATAAAATGTTTCATTTTTGACACACACCACAAATATTTCTTTAGCTGTCGCGAGCCTTTTAAAATCAGTTCATGGGCCTCTATGCTGCCCTGGGGCCACAGGTTGGACAGCACTCCTATAGAGTATACCTTGACCTCACTCCTATAGAGCATACCATGACCTCTGAGACATTTAAGAAGGATTTATCAACTTACAGAGCCAAACTTCAAGAGTGTTGGTACACACTTTACCAAGAACTGGGGGTCTTTTCTAAATTCATTATTAGGGTCTTTCCAGCTGAAATATAATGAAAATATCCATAGATCATAAACAATTAATTTAAAAAACAAATGTGCTGCCAAGTTTTTACAAATTATTAATTATAAGCCATTAGATACTGACTGATTTAATCAGCGGTGCAAAGTTTATTTTGAAAATGTTAGCAATTGAGGCATGTTGTCTGGAAGTTTTCATATGAGTGCTAAAAATAAAAGATTTCGTTGGTATATTATCCCAACTCAAGTAACCCTTACTTTTTGATGACACCAATGACATCTAAAAAAAAAAAAAAGCCAAAGATACTTACAAGGTTCTATCACCTACAAGACAATGTATGAGGGTAGAATCTTCTGGTGCCCTATCTAGATTTCTTTCTATCACTGGATCGGCTGAAAAAACAGAAGTTTTCATATGAGTGCTAAAAATAAAAGATTTCGTTGGTATATTATCCCAACTAAAGTAACCCTTACTTTTTGATGACACCAATGACATCTAAAAAAAAAAAAAAAAGCCAAAGATACTTACAAGGTTCTATCACCTACAAGACAATGTATGAGGGTAGAATCTTCTGGTGCCCTATCTAGATTTCTTTCTATCACTGGATCGGCTGAAAAAACAGTATGCATTTATATTGATTATATTGCCTCTCTTAGTTCTCTTATAGGATTAATATTTTTTCCCTTAACATTAATTACATAGTTTAAATTTGTTAAGAATCATAGAAAGTTCATGCATATGTATGCCAGGTAGCTAAAGTAAATTAAAATCCATTTATAAAATCTTAAAAACTGAAATGTAACTTTTGACCTTCCAAACAAACTATGAGTAGCATGATAACATTTTATTTTTCATGAAAACAAAAAGTAATTAAATGAGCATTCAGTCCATTTCAGCATGTACTTAAGAGCTGTGTAGTTCAATGAAATAAAACTTGACAATGTATGCTTGACGCTTCGCTCCCGAGATTCTGAGTGACGTCCCCTTTGTTTAAGTCGCCGATTGTTACTAGAGTTAACCATAATCATTTTCTATATTAATACACTGATGGAATGTTTTTGATTGATGGCTTTTTAAAAAAATGATATTTTATTGGGTTTTTAATTATAACATTTCAAAATAAGGCCATTTATTTAAAAACTTCCATTTTGACTGAGTCGTTGTCTGATAATTTTGTAAATTGGATTTTTAATTTTTGGATTTATAAAGTGTAAAAGTGTAATTAATGAAGTGTAAATTGGGATTTTTATTCGTGTGTAACTGTAGCACGCGAATATATTGTTTTTGGGTCCATGTTAGGTCACAGATTTTAGGTTTGAAAATTTACTATCAAGTTGGGGGCAGTGGCGTAGCAAGGGTGTTTGGCACCCGGGGACAAGATTCGCGCCCGGGGACAAGATCCATTTTAAAGGGCCCCTTTTTCTTTTTTTCAACTCTCAAACCCATTATTTTCATCAATAAAATAATATCAAAGCACATTTTGGCGCCCCTAACTAGCTGGCGCCCGGGGACATCTGTCCCCCCCTGCCCCCGCCACGCTACGCCTCTGGTTGGGGGGACTAAATTTAGGGGTGAATTTAAACTTGAGTAAGGGATACTTACTTAGCATTCAGGTTAGGTAGAGTTGTAAATTTTAGATTTCAAGCATTTTTGTGGAGAAAAAAAAATCATGGTTTTCTTTGGGGTTAATTTTTAATATTTTTTCCCTTTAATTAATTTAAAAAATGTCTTAAATGTGCTGATTTCTAAGCTGCTGTGTTTTTTTGCAATACTTTTATTTTTTCAAACAGACATCCTCGTAGTTGATTTATTGTCATGATAGGTCTGATGGCAACAAAGATGACAGCCTTGTGGAAAAAAAGTAGTGCAAAAAGAATGTAGAACGGGGGGAAACGTCAAGCGTACTATAACCATAAATTATTTAATATAGGACTGAATTCAGAATAGGGTGTTGTTAAGCTTTGTTGTCTAATATAATCGACAGTGGTGAACGTGGGAATTACTGGGCAATTAATAAGGCATATTAATATTAAGTTTAAGTAAAGGTAGTAAAAATGCTAGAAATTTGAGAATAATATAATATTAATTTATAAATGGCATGCATGACGCATGACTTTATTTCTACTGAAGACAGACTTCAGACATAATTATTAACTGAACATTTGAATTTGAGTTATTTCTTAACTTTAACTTATAATTTAAGTTATTAGGATAGCCTTTTATTGATATCTGCTATTTTATTTATTTAATCAGTACAGTCTATACCTACATTAATGTTTTAATTTAAGTTTAGGTAGTGGATATTCGGACTCGGAAAAGAGTGAGAGGTTGGGTTTATTAAAAAATATTAAAAATATTATTGAAATTTTCATTGTTGACAAAATTCGGTTAAAGATAATTGAATGGACTATATATTAGTATATTTTGATTGTAAACTTACTTCTTCAGTTTAACTACTAAAATAAACGGTAAAAGTGCAGTTCAGGTGAGCATATTATTTCTGGTCGAATTTCGTATTTTTGCGTGTAAAATTATGTGAATATTTCATAAAAGTATTTTTTAAAATAAAATGCCATCTTTTTGTTGGAATACAACATTTTAACAAATTTTATGAGATAAAAAAAGTACATTTTGATGGATCTCTTGTCTTTTTTACGGAGCCATTGTGGTAAATCAAGGATAACTCTTCTGTCTTTAAAGATACGTTATAAAAGTTGGCCAATTAGATGTATCGGTAAATTTTGAGTTAACGGTATGGGTTTTGCCAAGAGTTTTCTCACCCTAAGCGCAGTGACGTCACATTTGGGAATCCCAACACTGGACTTAGGATGAATAGATCTATTCTTTGAAGGACCCATACGATGTGTGTGATAACATTCCTGTTCTTTATTGAGCATTACTCACATTATAAACGATACAGTTAATATGAAGTATATTGAAATGAAATTTTCAATTACTTTGTATTAAAATTCAACTTACACGTTTCAAAAGAAAGGAAAAAAGAAACACATCCTTGCAGATACCCCAACACCCAGCACTGGTGAAAATTAAAAAAGATGCCGGCCAAAATTACTGTATTTTGATTAGTTGAAATCAAAATACCTGTATGTTGAAACTTAGGTAACAAAAGGAAGAATACTGCTTAAATTGCATTTAGAATGATCTTCTAGGAACTGGGGAGGGGAGACCCCCTCCCTAAACCCCTCCCCTCGCTTTAAATACCAAAATAAAAAACATAGAAATTCTCTTGGGAGGGGACAATCTAACAAAAAATGTAAAATAAGAAAACAATAACTTGCATTATGCAAATACAAACATCGAAATCTTTTAGTATGGCGGTGTAGACGGAAATGGACCTGGGGGAATCTCTGTGACCTATATACCGTGGAACACACCGTCAGCCTTACCGCTAACTTAAAACCAGCTGGATGTATCTTGTAGTATGGCATTTATTTTATAACTTTACTATCAATTATAACAGGAGTTATAGGGAACTCTCATACTTGACATATGTAGCCAGTTTACAAGCCACATTGCAATTGTTACATTCCATTTTGTTCTTCAAAGGGGAGCGCCTTGCGAGAAATTCCATAGTTGTATTAACGTTATTTGTTGCCTCACAAAGTGCACGTATAAAACAAATGCTGCATCATTTAAAATTTTCGTTGGATTAACAATTTGAATTATTGTTTCTTTGTCATTCTGCCATTTTGAACTGTGATCCCACTACCAGCAATACCGCAAAACGAGTCTGTCTTATTATATATAATCACTAGCCCTCACCCTCATTTTACTCAGCTCAAATCAGTCAACATAAGCGCATTTACATACGGAAAAAGAGGAGGGGTGCTCAAATTAGAGCTAACCAAGCCATGACCCACTAAGAGTACTCGTAGGTCGTGACCAATCACAGACAACGTATTTGCAGCCATCAGTATGCGATGACTATCAATAAATGACCCCATGCTATCATTCTGATTTCCCCATTTCTGCAACGTAGCAAATATTTTTTTTTAAAGTGGACACGTGATCACACATTGGCACGAATTCATGGACCATCCCCCCCCCTCCTTCAGCTCTACTCCAGGACAATGATGATGTGTGTGTCTGCTGCCGTAGTCGGTAATCCACTTCTAGTCATTCCCCCCCCCCCAGCCCCCAAGTCTTCAAGGGAATCCCCGTATTTCGTTTAGATCACACATTGGCAGGAATTCATGGACCATCCCCCCCCCTCCTTCAGCTCTACTCCAGGACAATGATGATGTGTGGGTCTGCTGCCGTAGTCGGTAATCCACTTCTAGTCATTCCCCCCCCCCAGCCCCCAAGTCTTCAAGGGAATCCCCGTATTTCGTTTAGCATACTAACTTATAAGTGATTAAAAATCTGGCCAGAGGATGGAAAAAAATTACAAAGACAAAAAAAATGGGGCTAGGTAACTTTGGTTGGGGGAAGTTTAAAGACGCAAATAAAAAAGTGCAGTATAATTCAGTATTAGTTAACTATAACTGCCTGGATTTAAATAACAAAGTATACTCATAAGTTTACATAAGAAAATATGAAATGCGTTAAGAAATAATATATTATTATGCACCAGAACTGCATTTTACTTTTACTTTTACCAAATAAACTACTACAAATGACACCCCAATAGTGCCAATGCCAATACTAATTACTAATAGCGATTTAGTATGATTTAGTATAAGTCTAAAGCCCACTAAATTTAAAGGGACCCGGGTCCGAATAGTATAGCCACAGCGAAAATAATTTTAAGTTTACCTTTGACACAGTCTGGGCACCAGCTGACACCACTATCATCTGGACTTCCACTAAATAAAATAAACACTGGCCCCTGAACTTCAGTTAGGGCCTTTTTAAGAGCTTCATAGCCCTCAACAGTAATTGATCGAACCATTATTTGAAATTTTAAACAGAATATCGAATATGAACTTCCAGTCTTTTACTTGTTGACTATTGTCTTGATGTCAGCTGACTGCTGAAAGCTCATACAAATATTTAACTCTTCTATCTTCTGTCTATTGTCCTTTTTTATATTATTTATTTCTTGAAGAAGTTTATATTTTTAAGTCACATGCCATTATTGCTTATATAGTTATAGGTAAGTCATGAGACTTTAAGTATAAGTATTTGTAAATTATAAGAGAAAGCCTACTGAACTGAAATTGTGTATTAAATATCCTATACATTTTTTAACTAAATGAATTTTTGTATCGAATTGATATAATTTTTCTTTGAACATTAGACAATTTTTACTAATTTTAATTTCATTCTTTACAGTAAGATTTTTAAGTCGGTGTGAGTATGATTAATGCGGTGATAAAAGTAAGACCCTTAAAGCTGTGCATACCTTCCAATAAATAAATGGTATTTGGACCATTGATTTCTTCTAAGAAATTTAATAATTGACAGAAGCGGGGTGATTTAGGTTGTGCGTTGTTAATTTAATAACGAAACGGTAATGTTAAGAAGATTATGGAGACACAAACAATTTTGTAAATAAAATAATATATGTTAAACTTAAATAAAGGATACACTACACACTACAAATGCAACTGTTTCGGTAAATACCTTCATCAGTACAAAAAATGCATACATTTTTATAAATTTAGATTATACATATATATATATATATACATCCTACCTAAAATGAAAGAAAAGAATAAGAATGCGCATTTATATTCTATGTAACATTATTAAAGCTTAACCTATTTTGTTTTATTTACACAATTGTTGTCTCATCAATCTACTTGAAAGCATTATCGCAGTCGTACACTCTTATAACTACTGATAGTTAATTAATATTAAGAAATGTATGCTCAAATGATAGCACTGTTGTTAGGAAATAAACTCAGGGTATGGAAAAAATCCGAAAGAAGAGATAAAAACACAATTAACGTTGAATGTGTTGGCAAAAAAGCCTAGTTCAGTGAAGAAATTAACAGAAGACATGAACAATAAAAATAGTTCTTCTTCTTCTTCTATATCTTAAGGGCCCACGATCAATTTATTGATCATTTTGGCTCCTAAATAAACCATAACCAGAAGGCCTAAACCTTATAATTTATATTTAATGGCAAAAAAATAAAAATTTAAGATAGAGTAATGATATTGCAGCATTAAATAGACTGTTACTATTATTTTTACCCTCTGAAAATGAAATAGTAGGATGGGAGAAAACATTTTTCAGTGCATGTTTCTCTGCGGTTTTTTTTTTTTTTTTTTTTTTTTTTTGAAAGTTTAATTTTTTTTTTCTTAATTTTTCCCCCATTTTCAATGTAGTTGTTTTAAAAAAATTGCACCTACTCGTGCAAAAAAATTTTCTCCGAGTATCCCTACACA
>CAXITT010000247.1:131112-195062 GCA_964033795.1 Lymnaea stagnalis
GGCAATAGACACAAATGTGTCTAGTGTTGTCGCCTCAACTGTTCCTTTTGAAAGATGGTTCCAGTCCCTGATTGTCTTGGGCAGGAATGAGCAGCTCCTATACTGGCTTCTTGCTGGTATGAGCCTGTCCAATGGTGACCAGCCTAGTGTTTCTAGCATGCTGCCAACACTAGAGGTATTCCTGTAGCGGTCTAGGACAAAATGTGCTGCTCGTCGCTGGACCGCCTCCAACCTGTCAATGCTCTTCTGGGTAAATGGGTCCCAGACTGAAGATGCATAATCTAAAATCGGACGGATAAAGGCTTTATATGCTCTTTCTTTCACACAGGAGTTGCCAATCTTTAGATTTCGCCTTAAGAACCCCAATGCTTGGTTTGCTTGGTTACATACATTGTTAATATGCTCGTCCCAGTGGACCTCTCTTTGAATGGTAACACCCAGGTACTTTACGGAGGACACTTGCTCAAGAATATGGCCGTGCAGTTTGTATTGGTAGTGTAGAGGAGTACAACTTCTAGAGATTGATAGTGTCTGGCACTTGGCAGGATGAAATTCCACTTATTCCCCACTGCTGCCATCTTGGTTGCCATGACCAGTCACAGGTCACAATTCAATATGCAAAAAAAAAACACATATCTGCCAATATGATCTGCTAAAATGGGGACAGAATCTGCTCGTTTAGCTATTTACAGAGAGAAACAAAAATAGGAACAAAGAGTTAAAATTTAATTTCAGCCGGTACATAAATTTCGTGGCAAACGAAGCTACTTTATTTTTATTTTACCCTACCCTTATAGTAGATATGTGGCAAGAAATGTCAACGACCTGCGGTGGTGCCCTCCCTCCCCTCCCCACTAATTTCATCAGGTACATGCTCTCTCCCTAAGAAAAATGAAGCAAAACAATGCAAAATAATTTTAAAATAATGAAAACAAAAATTACATAGAAAAAACTTTTACACACTTTATTTCCACTTCCACCTAAAAGAAAATTTAAAAGGTGTCAGGAAATCAATAAAATACTATACCCATTTTCCGAAATGCCAGAAAATTTTTATTTTTTAATTAACCAACCAATGAATTTTTAATTTAAAACATTTCATCATCACATTAAATAATAAAAGTTAACTCTAATAACAATCCATGAATAAACAAAGGGGAGAGATTACCACACAGCAACTCATCATGGCAGGAATCGCAGAATTGGACCCAAACTATTGAAATAAATAAAAAATTATTGAAATGGCCCATGGTGTCTTTAAGGGTCTTGTCAGTTTCATTACCAGTAGTCATTAGGCCTAAGGTAATCTACCACTTCAGCATTGCTATTTAAAAAATGTATTTTTCGCTTCTGTAGTACTATTTTACACAAGATATCAGTAGACCGTGAAGAGAGGACCACTGGGTTTTCACTGGGATTAGAAGAGAGGGTGGGCACTGTTTCTTGTTGAAGTGCCAGACGAACATGCCATCATTTTACAGGAGTGCATAAAGATATATATATTCTACTTGGTTCACATATTGTCATTTTCTCTGGTGGATGGTAGGCTTAGACAAACACAAATCAAATCACACACTGAATCTGCGAACACTCTGTTGTGGTCCATCAACAAAACTTTGTTGATCCAAATGTCGCTGTTACAGGTGACCACACACAGAATGTAGAAAATATGTGGCTAAGCACAAACTGAAAAGACAGTTTGGCACAAGCCCACTGTTCAGTTTGGCACCAACCGCACTCTTATCACTTCTTATTCCATTCATCGTTATGCTGGGAAGAGGGGAACTAGGATCAACTGAAACTCTGATTGCTTCCATATATACAGTCGAACCCGGTTATGTCAACGGCCTCAGGGTTTGCCAAAAAGAGTTGAGATAACCGAAAACCAATATGGCGGCAATATATTAACATGTGCTTTAAATTTATTTATGTCCACGATGTGTGTTTTTAAATGAGAATGTACATGCACATGTTTTGGGAGTTTTTTTTACACAACATCTTTACCGCGATTTGTTTGATGAAGCGATCGGCATGCTATAAAAAGGTACATACATGTTTGCTAACAACACAAGGCATATGTGGCGTGCCACTTTCCTGGATTATCCGGGAATTCCGGATTTGTGAGGCTAAATATTTTTTAGCTCCGGATTCACGAGTTTTCATTTTCTCTCGCTCCAGATTTGCCAGTTTAGTTTATTCAAATACGGATTCTCGGTTTTTAAAAAAAAAATCAAAATGTAAGAACGCGTGAAAGCCTATAAAGCGACAAGGGGGTTCGGTATAAATAGAACAGGTACTACGACCTCTCTGTTTTGTTTGCAAGCCTCTCACTCCTCGCTTCCTGCTGTGTCAAATTAATTGGGCGGACAACGATGTTGTCATTTCATTTCAATTACTACAGTTTGAAGTAGGCACGTTTCTGTTGTTTTTAATTTTCAAAAGCCGGCAATTGGTCATGGGCAGAGGTGTAGCAAAGGGGGTGCAGGGGGGGGGGACAGATGTCCCCGGGCGCCAGGTATTTAGGGGCGCCAAAATGTGCTTTGATGTTATTTTATTGATGAAAATAATTGGTTTGAGAGTTGAAAAAAAGGAAAAGGGGCGCTTTAAAATGGATCTTGTCCCCGGGCGCGAATCTTGTCCCCGGGCACCAAACACCCTTGCTACGCCACTGGTCATGGGGGTCGAGAAAACTAAGGTTAAGTGGCAAATTTGGCCGCCTTTTGTGCTTGAGATATTAGGGTTCGCCAACATAAAAGAATTGACATAATCGAGGAGAAAAGAGAGAATTTGGCGGTTCCACTTAAAAAACTTTGACATTACCGGGTTGGCGATTTAACCGAGTTTGAGATAAGTGAGTTTGACTGTAAATACATTTTCATACATTAACCTTCTTGGGATGGCTGGGCTGATCTATTGGCCCGGGGTGGAATGGGGAAAAAGATGAAAGGCTGATCTATCAGCCCAATAATTCAAGCTTCAAGATTGGCTGGCTGTCCTTTGTACCAGCTAATCATATAGTTTCTTGCTCATCTTGCCATTTTATTAGCAGCTTCCATTGATATTACATGGTGTTCTGTCATTTATATAATTTTTTTTGTACCTAGTGACCCCTAAAAATGCTTTAAAAAATATGTGAATTTGAAATATGTCAAAAGGCATAACCATCTCCTGAGGAATATTTTATGTATTTTTTCACACTGCATCTCATTCAAATATGGGTAAGGACTTATTTAGGCTTCAACAATAATAAATTTAATAAAATTCTGCAAGTAAGACATGTTTATTCTAAGGTTTAAATAATTGCATGCATGAATTATGCAAATCAGGATATATAATTTGCATAATTGATGAGATTTCAGTTTGATTCATAAATATTGTATTAGTTCATTCAATTCCCTACAAGAATATATATAGTTTTATATTTGTAAAGTAGTTAGTTTATTTTGTTATAATTTTCTTTTGCAATATGAATGCTGAGCTTGTAAAAAGGGCTCCAGCTTCTAAAAAGGGCTCCATCTTGGCACCAACACTCTAAAAAGTCTCAGTCTCAAAAGGGTTAAATTGTTCTAGTTTTAAAAATGTTGTCTTGATAAAAATATTTATCTATATGCTGAAATGAATATGCACAATGTTATCAAACAAAATTTTAAAATTTCCATTTATTTGGATTGATAAAAGATTCTAATTCATCAATTAAAGAATAACCTGTAAAATAGCATTTCAGACCCGAAGAAACATGATTTTTTTAATATCTGATGCTGAAGTGGTAGATTACTCTAACATCTATTTAAATAACCATGCATCTTTTTTTCAGTGAGCAATGTTGATAAATTATTCTGATAATTTCTATTCATTTTTAACAAAAGTCAAACAAGTTTTTCCTAATTAGGTACGGTAATTAAGTAAATTAACAATTTCAAAAAAATATCATAGTAGTACAGTATTATAATTATAGTGCAAAATTTAAATCTAACAGTGAAGCCATAATCAACTTTATATCTTTAGTCATTTTTGTGCTATGATTTTTTAAAATACAAGTGTGTTTTTCCTTTTTTACCAAGGACAGCGTCTCCAAATTCTGTAAACCAATTCCGCTGTTTGCACCACATACTATAACTCTTGTTTTAATGATAATTTTATATCACTTTATTTGAGGA
This sequence comes from Lymnaea stagnalis, assembly GCA_964033795.1. Lineage (NCBI taxonomy): Eukaryota > Metazoa > Mollusca > Gastropoda > Lymnaeidae > Lymnaea > Lymnaea stagnalis. The sequence continues at coordinate 135,270 of CAXITT010000247.1, forward strand.
TTAATAATGTACCCGGTACTTAAAGTTCTAATTTTAAAAGTAATTTTAAAAATATTTTGCAAATATAAATAAACTAGCTGGGGCAGTGTAACAACATTGCACGTGTAAAAAAACAGGAGGAGCAGCATAGGCACCAAAAGGACACATTCGTTACCTACCCATAAATTTTGGGAACCACTGTGCTCAAAACAATGGGGAAAATTAAAGCTTTCCCTAACAAATGGTTAATGGTGTTTGCACAAGGAAAACGCTTATGATGATGATTGAATACTTTTACTGGGAAATCTCAGTAAGGACTGTGTTGAAGAGCGCAGATTCTGTAAGGATACATGTTTAGAAATCAGTTATTGAAGATATTCAGGTGCAGAGCCTTCTATACAGCTATACGCCAGGGACAGAATTTAGAGGTCGATGTGCTCACTCACAGGAAGTCTGTGGAGATCATTAAGAACTGGGGTGATGTGGTCACATTTCTTTATATGCAATACAATGCGTGCTTCAGTATTTTGTACCCTCTGGAGTCATTGAATTTGGTTTTGAGGTAAACCCCACAAACAACTATTACAGTAATCTAATCTTGATTGCATAGAGTGACTGCTACAGCATTGGCAGTTCTCTTATGAAGGAAACTCTTAGAATTGTACTGTATTCTGGGGCAAATTATGTTAATTTTTATAATATGGACTATACCGAGTTTTTAAACCTCAAATTAAAATATTTTTTGGTTAAGTACCTTCTAAATTCATTCTAAAACACAAGTTATCAAATATGTTGATGTATATAGTGGTAATAATGGAATATTTCCTAAGTATCTGCGTCTTCCGCCATTAAAAAGGGGCGTGCTCACTTCCTTATTATAAATGGTCTATGGAACCTTTGCATAAAGGCGTCTACGCTGAGGAGCATGGCAAAAGCATTTCATGACCTAGCACTATGAAATTTTGTACATTATACATCACTTTATATTGCTTACACAGAAGTAGTATGAAAGACATAATTTGACCAAATCTTTATATGCACCAATGCCTTATATTAATACAGGATTTTCCAAAGTTTAAGTCGATACAACTCAGTGGGAATGTAGGGCAAGATGTCTTTCAATTTCAATGTGAAAGGGCGGGGAGTCAGAACTTAATTATGGGTCAAAGGGACTTCTGTATTAATAAAATTACACTCACATGAAAACTCTGATTCAAATTGCACAGATGCCCTTTTCCAATTCAAATTAAGTAATCGTCTCCCTTGTGTTACAAAGTACCTGTTATCTTAATTTTTAAGTGTTTATATTTTATATGTTGGTCATGTCGAAAATGTTGCAATATTATTATTTTTTTTGTTGAGCAACACAAAAGTAAGACTTGAGACTGAGTATCCGATAAAATTGATTGAATCAAGATAAAGAGGCATGGAAATTACAAACGGGGTTTCCAGATAATTTATCCTTTCTATTCCCAGGGTCCCTGCAAACAAAGGTCTCCAAATCTGCAAAGAGTATTAAATATGTTTATAATTTATAGGCCTATTATTCTGATAGCCTTTATCAGAATATGTCTAGTATTTTTTTCCTGGTCCACTGAAATACCAAAATATCCAGTTCCTTACATCTGCAAACCAATTGCAGGATTGATTTGTCATATTAATTAGATGGGCAAGTCACTAGGTCTAGTTCCTTCTTTCAGTTTTTGTATTTCAAACAATTGCAAGTAAGTAGTTTAGTTACTGCTAAAAAATATGTTGACCTCGTTGTTGTTGATGACCAGATGGATTTCTTTTTTTACTTTCAGATATGCTAAAGGTTTTGGTTTGGTAGAAATGATTTTCTCCAATACAAGTATTTTAAATCAGCCAAATACTGTTTATGGGATGGCCTACTATACTTTCCAAGCCACACTTGGTAAATAAAGTAAATTATTTGATCAGTGGAGCAATCTGTTTGAACTATTTTTATGAACAGAAAACTGAGTCCACACAATTCCAGTAATTTCTCATTAATCATTAGTAATTGAAATAGAAAAAAATATTTAATTAATTTAGCTCAAATTTTTGTTAAATGTGTCTCAAGATAGTAAATGAATCCCAAGGACGAAACTTTTGTGTTTGTGGTAATATTTTTTGAAATGATTATAGTGCCTGGCCAAACATATGTACAGATCAAGAAATAAATTTAGTATTTAAAAAAAATTTAAAACACAGAACGGAATCCACTAAAAATGATTACAATTTTTTTTTTTTAAATTTTATATTTCATAACAAATTTAACATCTAAACTATTAATATTGTTACAAAGATCTGGGCCTATAATATTTTAATTGAGAATCTATATTTCCGATATATAGATGGATGTGACTTGTGAAGAATTTCTTATAAATAGAAGTTCCCTTTCTTTGAAAATTCCTGTAGCACTTTGAATAAACTTTTATCTTAACTAACATGAAAGAAAATCATATTTTGCATTTAAAATTTAAAAAAATAAAAAATCTTCTTTTAAAATTTTACAGCTTTGAATCCCTCATCTTCAACAGCAGTGGTTCAGACAGTTTTCAGTGTTGTTGCCAATATAGGCTCTGTTTACCTTGGATATATTTTGTTCTACATTATCAGAGACTTCTGCATTGTATGTGTTTCAACATATTTAGTTAACTTTCTCATGCTTATAGTGATATTGATTAAACTGAAAAATGCAGCATCAGAAGACATTAAAAAAAGTGTGAAGAAGAGAAAATAAATTGCTGTTTAAAAAAAAACAAATAGTCATGTGCTCTTGTGATTACTGATTACATTTTAATAATAATAATTTAGATGTGCCTTTAAAAACTTAAACATTTTAAAACCCATTTACATTCTTCAATATTTTTTGTCATATGTGTATTATCTGCGCTCAAAAGCACATGGCATAATATTGTTTAATTTGATGTAGAAGAAAACACAAATACATGTATATTCAGTTCCCTTTGAACCCAGATTTTTAAAAGTTAATTTTTTTTTTTTTGTATACCGGTATTTTAAAAAAAAATATTTTTTTAAGAGGGTTACTTTTCTGTAATATGAAACTCTTCTGCTAATTTGTTTAAATTTTAAAGGCATTTAAATAGAAAAACAAAAATTAATAAGATCTATCAGAGTGAAGAAGGTTTTTTTAAATTCAACTTTACTTGTCCTCGTTGAATATAATTTGTTTAGACTGAAAAGGGTTAAGTAATAAATTGTCTTAAAATATGTTTTAAAGAATAACAAGGTCTGTGTTTTTTAATCTTCACCTTATCTTAGAACTATTGATAAAATAACCTGCTCCAATCGTGCTTTTGCATGCACCTAATCCAGATGTTTTTAGTGACCTGTAGTAAATAGTTTGAGTCAATTTAAGCTGGTCTCTACATTTTGAGTTCCTTTTCATTTATGATAATGTTAATTACATTAATAGCCATTGTCATTTTTTGTTGTTGTTTTTTGGTACCAGGCAGGTATCACAGAAAATGTAAAGTGTGCTGCTGTTTGAAATGTTATTATACATTAACCTCAGTTACTTTTCTTTTATGTTAGTTTAAAATTTATATAAAGGAGATAACAGTAGATTTCTGTGAAAAAGGTCAGGTAGAATAATATAAAAGTCAATATAAAGTTAACTTTAAAAGTTCAATTGGATTACATTTTGCATTTTGAAATTCAAAAGCTACATCCCCTTATATATTTGCACAAAGCAAGCCAAGAAATTTGTCTGTTTTTAAATTCATTGTTTTCAAAATTGTATGTGAAGATTTTTTGTGTGTAATATATCAAAACCTGTCTGCTCTTGATGAATGACACAAAAGTCATACAAGATGACAGACATAAATCTGTGCTGCTAGAAGTATTTAAAAATCTGTGCAGATGATTAACTTTCATAAACAATATAGTAAATATAACTTAAACATTCAGGTCCTATAGCTAGGATGTAAGATTTGGGACAAAAGTGTTTGTGGGGAGTTTAGTAGCAGTGATATTGCTTAGCTAGAACTGATCAATGGAACATTCATTATACAGACCTTTTTACTCTTACGATTTTGGCGTACAATGTATGATTTTGAGGTATATACATTATTTATACTGAATGTTTATTTTTTACTACTAAGCTAAAATATTGAACGATTTTGTGATGATATTTTAAGAGTTTGGGGGTAAACAGGTGTGATTATAGTACCAAAGCTGCCGAGCAGCAAAAAAAAAAAGTCTTTAATTCAAGGTCTAAAACTGTGTAACCAGCGTCTGATGACTGAAAATAACAGTGGAAGAGATGATGAAATGATGAAATCACAAAATTATGTTTTGCTCATCCTTTTAACACTGTTGAATTGAGGAGAAAATTTTTTTGTACCCCTTTTTTGGTCATATTGTTAGCAATCTCACTAGCATAGCATCTTAAGAAAACTTATCTAGATGTAATAATAACTGAAGTTTTTTCATAGGATTTCAAAGATTCCTTGAAACAGCCAGTTTAAAATATGCAGTCTTTAATTACTTTGTTTGAATTATTCAATGAAGATTTATATTTAAACAAATACACATAAACTTTGTTGAATTGGACCCAAGTGCTTTTCTGGGGCATTCTGATACAGGAACGAAGCGGTTTACTGATCCACTCTACTATAGGAATAGCAGCCAAAAGAAATACTATTGCAGTTTTTTCATATTTGTTTATATTTTTCCTTTAACTTTAAGGGAAAGTTGATTGTACATAACCATGTTCTCTATCTCATTACAGTGTAAGCAAATTAAAATAATAATTATATTCAGTATCTGTTAATTTGATCTTGTTTTATTGTGATATTCATGAAGCATACCATGAAACTTTTACTCAAGATCAGGCCACTGTTAGAAAGGAAATGAAAGTTTATTACTGCATTTTAAATGTTAACAAATTTACTGCTGTATAAGTGTGATCGGGGAATTTCTTCTGTGCATGAAATTGCATGTACTCTATCATGTCATATTTTATGAACACATTGTTATAATTTTCATAGTTAAAGTATTGTTGTAATCCACAAAGTTAGGGTATTGCCATGCTCTATAATTTAAGGCATTGACATTATAAAAAAATTAAGTTAAGGCATTGTCAAAATCCAAAAAGTTAGGGTATTTTTTTTCACAAAGACCAACAGGCTTTGTTATGCAGAGATCTCTTTTTTCCACCTGAAATAGACAATATGGTCTACTTACTTCCTCTTTAATGTGGATTGCAATTATTTAGAATTAAACAGTCTTTTTTTAGTTCTATGGTTTCATAAGTTATACTATAGGTTGATGTTGAACCACTCACATTGTTAAGTTCTATGTACCAGCAAGTCTTATACATTTTGAATATCTTCTATTGCTATGTTATAATATGTAAGACTTGTAATTTGAATACTCCCATAGTTATTTGTAACACTTCTCATTTTATTTTACAATAAATGTCAAGAGAAATAAATGAATTTTCACTAACATCTGCTTATCATATTTTCATCGTTATTGGTAAAATGTAATTGTTGCTGTAATTGTCTGACATATCTGCTCTTATGTAATGTTATGGCTTCATCAAAACTAAACTGGTGCCGCTGGTAAGTTCACATTGCCCTAGTTGGCCAATAAAATTTAAATTTTTTTTAGAGATTACTATTTGGAACCAAGTACAAATGGTTACATCGCCGCAAGAAGTTCCATTTTTTTTTTACTTAACCTTTTAAGTGTTAAGAAAACCACTTTCTTTGAAAATAATTAAATTGTAAAGGTAATTTATTGTAATGCATATTGACCTCTGGCGACAATAATGGAAATTTCTTGAGTTGTTTACTGTGCTCTGTTCTTTGTGATATTTTCATTTCTACTGTTAGCTGAAGAAGGCTTTATGCCGAAACGTCCTTATCTTTTTGTCCTGTTCTCTAATTCAAGCTTCCACATACCTCGGTTTGCTATTTCATTCATTTACCAGGCTTGAATGCAGACCTTTAATTTATAACACCAATTAACAGTTATCATTGTCTGTTTTTATTCTCTTCAAAGTTATCTCTGAATACCTCCTTCAAAATGACAAGATGATTTGAAACACACACAAAAAATCTCTGAACAACTTTTACCAATAGCAATGAGGCCCATGGGAGGATACATAGAAGATCTGACTTGTATTGTGTACACCAAATGCTAGAAAATTACTTTATGTACAGTTTACACATTCATTACATGACAAAACCAGTGGGTGACTTGAACTTTTCCTTCTCCTCACAGGACTAAAAGTGTTCATGAAGTCCGAAGTCCTCTATATTTTCAGATACACACTTAAATATGAATTCAAGCACGTCTGGAAATTGTTAGAGGAATTAAGTATAAAATAAATAATTGCACAGATGAGCAAGGTTCCACTTTAGCACAGCACACAATATGACATTAAAAAAAAAAAGTAATAGGGATTGTAAGCAGCATACAAAAATTTTATGTTTGCCTTTTAAATAAAATTTTAAAATTAAAAAAAAAATATTTATATATATAAAAAAAAAAAAAAAAANTAATAGAATGATGCGAATGTGTCTTATCAAAAAGAACAAAGATGACACATTCTTATCTCAGCCTCTGTTCAAGACGACCTTTGTCCTACCTGCAGATTTGGATCCGATCAAAACCAACAACACTTTTGGCTCGACACACTTATATCAATGGTGCTAGCCATTTTTTGTACACAATGATTGTGTTTGTGTGTGTGTGGGGGGGGGGGGGGGGGGAAATAAACAAAATCTGGTCCTTTCTTTTAAAAAAAGAATTTTTTAAAGTTTCAAGCTTTTAAGAAGTAAACATTTGATGGAAATATCTAACAATTAAATTGAACATTTTTTTCCATTTTAAAAAAATACATGATTCATAAAATCGAGACAAATTATGGAAATGAAAAGTGCAATTCATATTATGGAAATACATGGGGAAATATTTTAAAAAAAGGATATACCACCAATGTCAGACAAATAAGAGTAATGTGTATTCACATTTCACTAAAGAGCGGAAAGAACACTAATATGCCCAAGGTCCATACTGTGAAAAGTTAAGAACCAGACAAAAAATATTTTTATTCAAGGTCCATGATGGAAATAATCATCACAATACAAAAAATTTTGCATATTTATACAAGAATTTATGAAACCCAAACTTTAAAAATGCATTCTCAAGCCACAAAAGACAGAAAAAAACTGATTTAAAAAATCCTTGCCAAACATGAATATTTCAAGTCATTTATTTCTTTTTTTTTTAAACTCTAAATAATAGTAAGTGCAATATGTAACAATTTCTTTGAAAAGTTTATCAAGCTAATCTTTTTGTGAACTATATCATCTGACCTCACGCAAGTTGTCACATGATGATCATGTGATAGTTAGTCATGGCTGGTCACATGTTTGATCACATGGCACAAGAAATGTTTCTAGCCCCAGAAGAGTCACAAGGGGGGTAAAAAAATAAAAGCATGTCATTTAAACCAAGGGAGATAATAAAGATGAAGAAACAAATTTCTACAATTTTTGCATTTGTTTGAATTACAACAAATCTTGGCCATGCCTTTACCCCACTATTTGAGTAGATAATGATGACTCTGTCAATAGAAGCAATAAGGTCTTACCTCAGTTGAAGTAATTATGTCATGAGTAGCAAACTTTTTTTTATCAAGTTTACATCGATAAAAAATAATTAAAAAAGGTGCTTGATGCAGCCATAAATAAAAATGAGCAATTTTGGAAAGACTGGTTGATATTGAACATTGGGATAATGGTGGAGAAGATGTGCACATAAATTAAGACTTCTAATGAAAATAATTTCTGATGTCTCAAAAACTTACTGTTGCACAGTATTCAAGGAAAAAAATGTTCTGGTTTAAATTCTGTTCAGCTTGACTGGTCAAAACATAAGACTCCATCGTTATTTTTTTAACCAGAGCCCTGCTCCATTTCCATGGAGCCTGATAATGTACCTTGATTAGGCTCCCACATGCCCCCAGCACCAGCACTGTCTTCTCCTGGGACAGGTGCTCCGACCTCCAGGAACCTCCCATCTCCGAGGAGCATATCATCAATATCACTTTTACTGTCCAACACACTATTGTTCACAACATTAACCCCATCCACTAAAATGCTGACATCAACTGCCATTTCCTCCACCTCCCCATCTGGCCCACCTTGGTTGCATTCTTGTTGAACAACAGAGCCATCGAGATGAACCCGGAGAGGAGTCAGTGGAGAAGGGAGGTTACTATTATTTCCCGATAGCTCTGCATCAGGGTCCACCTTGACCTTCCTGGGTCGGACCATCCAAGGATTGTTCTCCTTTGTTCTGTCAACCTGTTTGATAAAGTCCTCCTTGAACTCGTTCATGTCAGCTTGGAGCTGAAGAGCTTCAGCCATAACCTTTTCTTGGCGTTGGCGTAACTCGGCGAGCTCTCTGAGATTTTCGTACATTAATTGCAGGCCTTTACAAAGCTGTTCATTTCCTGAGCCCGGTGGAACAGCTTCCCCAGACATATATCTGTCAAAGTCTGTTTGGCTAATGTTCAGAGATTCTGCATTAATGCCCTCTACAAATGAAACTGCACAGCACTGAAAAAAATAATTTTAAATGACAAATTACGGGTACTCTGAAACAAAATAATTTTATAAAATAAGTTTTTTTCTCTGCAATACAAAATATAAGGTTATCTTTTCAAACAATTTACAAAAAAATAATACTGGTGATAGGTGGATAACAATACGCCAAAATGTAATATTTAGATAACAAATATCAACAAATACTAAATGCTATGCTGTCTCAAGTCAACAGTTCAAAGTAAGTCATTCAAAGCAATGTCACAAAAAGTACATCAATTTTCTTTTAAACAACCTTTTGTTTACTTTTATTTATTATATAAATCTGTTTTGTGTAGTTTTAAATTTTGTTCAATGAATTTTTTTTTCAAAAATTGTCTGTCTATTGACATTATAGAAATTTAAGTCCAGTATCTCAAAGTTTGACTTAAAATACTCTCTTGTCAGATAGCTTGTAAGGTTGTTACCATTTTTCTCACCAGATTAGTAAAGTAATATCCCTCTTCACCGCTCATGAGACGAGTCGGGTTGGCAAACCTTGTAATGTACTGAATGTTTGACTGGAGTAAAGGGGGATTCGCCTTCAGGACAATGTATATGAGAGCAGGCAGAAACTCATCAGCACTGGCTGGCCCCTGCTTGGACTGACGTAGAACCTCAAAGATATGCTTGCTGCAGCTGACAACACACTGCAGTTTGTCTTGCGTTGCACGTTTAGAGTCAAGCTCTATGATGTCTGGATAGAAAAAAGATTTTTAAAAAGTAAGTGAAAGCAGATTCAAAAATAATTGTAGCTTGAAATCTGTGCAGAGTAGACTCTATGATGATGGGGGAAAAATAACAGCTGATAATTAAAAAAAACAGGTCATGATTAACTATGGGTTGGTCCTTCCATTTGTCTGTTACATATCCAATAGGAACCATGCATCTTGTTAAAATTGACAAATAAAAGACTAAAGAAATGCAGAGGAAAGGAAATGGGAACATAACATCACATTATTGGTTAAAAATGAGAAAATTGTCAAACAAACACTTTGAATTGAAAAAAAATATTTCTTAAAATGTTTACCTTTGTGTCTACATCTTTCATAACACAAAGTCATTTTTATTTTAAAATTATGCTACAAAATTTTGAAAGCTTGATACTAAATATGATTAATAAATTTGTAATGTTTTTATAATTCTTTGTCTTCCACCCACATTATTAAGCATCTACTGTTAATTTTTGCTCACACAAAGTGAGGTTACCTGTTATTGCACTATCCAATTCATGCCGGATCGCTGGATCATTTTCATTGATGAGGGTATCGAGCTGGGCAGCGGTTATCCAGTGAAGACTTCGGATGCGGTTCTGTATGCCCAGATCCCTCTCCTCATCATTGGTTGAGGGGTGGCAGAAAATGGAAGGGTATAGGCGTGTTAAGATGTAGCGTTCTGTGTAGTCCATCACCTTATCAATGACATCAGGATTGAAACCTAAGATACAAATCACATCAGGATTGAAACCTACAGATACAAATCACATCAGGATTAAAACCTATTGACACAATGACATCAGAATTAAACTTACATGGAATGTTAGAGTTCTCATCTTTAAATTACTTATTTTAAAAAAATTAATAAATTTCTATTAAAATCCAAATAATATTTTACACTAATTTTTGGTAAACAAGTCATTTTCCATGTAATAGTTCAATATAACTCAGTTGGAACAAAGATTTTAAAATTTCATCAGTCAAATTTAACTCACTTTAATAAAATTTATAAATTGTAAATTTTCTTATATTGTCTCCATAACTCTTCATTGATTTCTAATGAAGTTACAAGATTACAAAAAAGACTCTTGGTAATGCTAATAAAGAACTTATATCTCTCTAAGTTTCAGTTTCTTGCTTTTTTCTTTCCTTTTTTCTTGCTTCTGAAGCAAACCTCAGAATAGAAAACTATTTAAGACAGTTTTGTCTTTGTGATGTTAGAGATCACAATTAATTCTAAGAAGGTCAAAATGATTTATTTAAGTGTTGTCATTTTAAAATCTGGATACATTTATTGTTTAAGTGTTTAAAAAAAAAAAAAGAGAATTGAGTAATTTACAGTGGTAAAGGTGAAAATAAAATGTGAACCTTTGAATACAGGCAGACAGTTGAGCTTTTCTGATAAACTTGTGTAAAAATCCTGCACCATCTCTGACAGGTCATCAATGGCTAATTCTTGATTATGCTGGATGCGTTCAATAAACCCACGAACCTTAACAAAAGTAAAGAATAAATAAAGTATAAATAAAACTTTACGACAATAGATAGATAACTTTTTGAAAAAAAATCACTACTCCAAGGTATTTTATTATTCAATTTTTGTCAACTTAATTCTGTGACACACCATTGTGATTTTATTGTTCATGTTTGTCAACTGAATACTGTGAAAATAATTATTTTAAAATGTTAAAAAGACCTGATATTGATATCCCAATGGATTACAATCAGGACTGGCACTAGGGATTCAGTAGTGTGTGAAAAATTCTTATTACTGTCTTTGAATCCCACAGTAAACATTTTTAAAAGAAAATTATTTTTCTATACAAAAAGAATAATTTCTGTCATACTGAATAACATTTCAAAAGATTTATTAAACTAGAATGGAAACTAAGGTGAAAATGAGAAAGTGAGAAAGTACAGTCAAATTTTTGCTTCCGACACTGTGTGACAGTCAGGCATTAATACCAGCCATACGCCGGCCCAGATTACAATTATAAGGAGAACTCAAAAGTATATAATATCTATATCCCTGGAAAGGGCAGCTATTATATATCTATTTAATACTCTAGGGGAGCTAGTATCTATATCCCTGTGCAGAGCAGGTAGTATATATTTATATACCTGTAGAGCCGGCCTGCACAACTCAAAAATGTAAGGTGGCCTTAAAGAGGGATGCATCCTCATTAAGAAATCACTGTTTTAAATTTAGCAGGGCCAGATCCCTCCAGGGACTCTAGTCGAAATGTCTATAGAGACATGCCAATTAAATTGAGCTGCCACCAACCCCCTAGCATTACCAGGGGCACAGCACCATCATTTAGGGGATCTGCGTGTGGGGACAAGGGTCTTGCCTGATATCTGCATTAGAAAGAGCACAGCTATACGATACCTAACAAATTACAGCTTAAAATAATGACAGAAACATGTCAGGATCATGATTACAAGTGGACTTAATGGATATGAGGCATGGGTGGGCTTTGACAACCCGTGCCACTGATTCTATCATCCACCATTTAAGGGGACTGTTCCTAGGCATCTGTTTTGTGTCTGTGAATTTTCAGGAGGTAGAAGCCATCTGTAGAAACCGTATTAGAGGCCGCCTGACACCACCCCGGGATGGGAAGGGGTGTACAATTATGATTTTAGTATATCCATCCCAGTAATAGAAAGTTTGATTGCTGGTGTTACGAGGGCAGCATTACCATCCGACCAAATGCTTCTTGGTTGGGATTGCCCCACTTGCTTGGTCAATCCAGTGGATGGTGGGTGGGGCTGTCTCAGCAGCGGAGTGCATCCAGCGTGCCTCTTCACAGCCCAAAAAGTAAGGTTTTCAGGTTGGGGGGAAAGGGGGTACACTGGGGATGGCCTAATGAGGTTCGGCTCAAGAGTTTGCTCTTTTTCTTAAGATATTAGATTAGATTAGCAGGCCAAGAGAAAAATTACTCTTTTTCTTAAGATATTAGATAAGAAGGGCAAGAGAAAAATGAATGTCTAGAAGAGCACAAACCAAAAGACATCTTAGCGAGTGCTCAGAACAGAAAATAAAGGAAATCTTTAATTAATGAATACTGCACAGAAATATTAGGTATTAAATTTAACTGTAGAAGAAGAAAAAAAAGTGGGGGAAGGGGTGTGTGTCAAAAGTTAACAAATAAAAAGCACAACACCAACCAATTTTGATATCTCCACTGCAGCCGGCTTTCTTTTCATGGACTTGAGGAACTCTGCAAATTCTCCACCAATTTTCTGACTTTCAGCACTAATTCGCCTTGGCTCTTTAACAAGTGGTTGGTTTTCTAAAAATAATAAATAGGGAACAATAATTTGTATAATTTACAGCCAGTAGTCATTTCTGTAAAAAAAAATTATTATTTCATGTTATTAATCCCATTTGAAAAAAAACGAACAAACTTTTCTTACAAATTAACCTATTTTTAAATAAATTTTTTATCAGTGACCCTAATATTCACATACCATATATATTTTACATTGGAAATTATTTGAAATCTAGATGTTTGATAAAGTATTTCTTGTAATGCTAATTTTTAAAATGATAAATACCTTTATTTGGTGTTTTCCTGAGGAATGATTTGAAGGTGTTGCTGCGTTTATTCACCTGCTGGGTCTTCTTCTCTTCAAATCTTGAAAAAGAGGCTTTCACATCAGCAAGTCCAGTGACCCTGTAGTATAATAAATAAACCATTATAAGGCGTTTCACACTTTATTGCCAGACTTGCAATGATAAATTAATCTTTGCATGTGATAACTACTTCTAATATAAGTAGGAGACTACTTCTAATATAAGTAGGAGAGTTTAAAGACTGTTTAAAAATCAACTTTTAAAAATCAGTATTTTAAGTTTTGTGTTGGCTTGGTTTTAAATAAAAATAAAATAAATAAAAAATAAAATTTTAAGTTCATGATGATGTTTGTTAAATTGTATGCACAGCTGGGACAACACACCATATAAATCCACTAATAATAACAATATTATATAATCTGATCATTGACATATTTTTTTACCCTTCACAGGCAGTGGTTTAGTTAAGAGAAATGGTAGTCACATTAGAGCTTATCTATCATGCCATAATTTAATTTATATTATATCACAGCATAATTTATTTATTTTTTGAACACCTTAAAAAAGCAACAAAAAAACTAATTGATTTTTAAGACTTGACTTAATAAACAGAATAATTATGCTAATTATAGTAGAATTAATTTTGTTCCCAAACTTGGCAGGCGAAATTGTTGAATCATATTCAGTGAATCGCAACAATACCATTTGTTTTGATTAGGTCAGCAAAGATATAAAAAGCCACTACTCCACACCCACATCACCATCCTTCAACAGCCACAGGAAAAAAGGTGGTAAGATACAAGAAATGACTCAACATTAAAAAAAATGTTAAAAAGTAAATTTAAACCAGAAGGGCGAGTTTTTAATTTTTATTTCATTTTCAACTATAAACTGATAGAAAAATACAGTTAAATTAGGTGGATTCACTCTCATGAATAAAAAAACCTTATATCTGAATTGTAAATGGAATCTTCCACTTACTTTTTGATAACACCGGGCGTCTGTGAAGCTTCCTTGGCAGCATCATGTTGCATCTGTGCCTGCCGTGCAGTTTGGTAAACCTCTCTGTAGCATTTACTACAAAATCCCTGCCAGGCAGGGTTCCCATAGAAGCCACATCCATTCTTGCATAGAAGATCAGTTTCATCTAAGTGAAATGTTTTCTTTTTGTTTTGCCCATTAGTGGCCAACATTTTTATCATGTAATTTACCGAAAATGCTGTCCTTTGGATTTAATCTTGTTTAAATAAATTTCACCATTTTATTAACTTCTCACGGTAGTGCTCGTGTCCTTCATTTTAATTAAATTCACAAGCCCAGGAGTCTATAATTTGCTAAAAAATCTTGAAATGTAACTTATTAACCAGTATTATAAAGTAATCTGAAAAAAAGACGAGAAATAACAATAAGTATTTTGCAGTCCCATTAAATAAAATGTCCATATTAAAACTTGCATCAATAATTACTTGAAGTGTAGAAGACATCTTATCTGCTAATTACTATATATGAGAAATAACCAACCAAACAATGGCGGCAGCAATGCGTGAAGTTCCTATCTACCTAAGTCTGGACAAAACATGCATTCAAGTAACGCACTTTATAAGAATCCCAATTAGTGCTAAATTCTAAAACTTTTATTTTGAGCACCAAATGAATACATCGTTACAGCCATATATACATACATACATACCTAGAGAATTATTATTTGTGTTGGCTTAGTATAAATAAAAATAAAATAAATAAAAAATAAAGTATATCATCTTCTACTTTAATGATTATAAATACACTCCTGTGTGATTAAGAGTGGTGATTGGCATAATCATTGGTATATTTATTATTAATTCATTCATTTGTATAAAGGCAAAGATGTATATGAGATGGGAGACATACAGTAACATAATAATGGCAAATTCACCAGTAGGCTCTAGTAAAAGGAATAATCATAATGCAGAAAAAGGAATTTAAATTTCTGATTAACCATGAGAAGGAAGCCTAAAAAAGTTCTGACATATTTGTATACAAAACAAAACTAGAGTTTACTAAATGCATTTGAAACATATTTTTTTATGCATAAAATAAAATCACATAAAGAAAAATACAAAAAGAAAATTTCCTTGATTTAAAGAGTATTTTTTTTCTCTTAAAATTAAATCATTGTTAGATGACATATGTAGGTTTAGACTCTTAATTCTTACAATGGTGGTAAAATATCAAATGGATTATTTAAAAACTGTCTAATTTTCATTGAGTAAATGAAGCTTTGTAAAAAGTTGCAACTTTTTAAAAGTCATTTTTCTAGTACATAGTTTAGAGGGTAATCATCTGGAGCCCTGAATGGGAGGGGGAATATTCGGTGGTAAATGCACTATCCCAACCCCTAGGAAAATTGGGGTGGGGGGTTGTCCCGCTGGAACATCTTAGATCAGCGGTTCTTAAACTGTGGGTCGCGACCCCTTTAGGGGTCGCATGATGCATGACCCTTTCACAGGGGTCGCCTCAGACCATCTGAAAACACACATACTCTACAGTTATAAAGTATCAACGAAAATAATTTTGTGGTTGGGGGTCGCCAAAACATGGGGAACTGTATTAAGGGGTCGCGGCATTAGAAAGGTTGAGAACTACTGTCTTAGATGGTTTGTGTGATGACTCACCGCACCCCTAGTGGTTATGATTGGGAAGGGGTGAGCTCGAACCAGCATCATGAAACAGGAGTTCAGTCCACTGCTTTCTAAAAATTGATCCAGAAGATTATTGTTTTTAAAAAAATTAAAATATCCAAAAAATTGTTCTTTACCTTAGTAAGGTATGGCATTGACAATTTGAGTGCTGAATTTGATTATATATAACAATTAACAGTAAGAACAGTAAGAAATTTTTCCCGATTAATTTCCTTTATCAACATGCATGCCAATCTCCTGAATGCTGAAATTAAAATCTTTTTACTCAAAACGTAGAGTATCCACAAGTAGGAAAAAAAATTACTCATAGAATAATAATGGTGTGATGAGAAATTTTAGTACTACTTTTAGACTGTGTTACAAGATTTTAAAAAAGATGAAAAATTCTGCTGTCATGTTTATTGTAAACCTATTTATATTTTAAATAATAGTTCTGTGACCATAGGCTTGGTCTATTTAAATGTATTATTTAACTATATTATAATTTGACTAATTTGGGGGGGCCTGGAGATTGTTTAGCTATTACCCCAAAATTTATTTGTTTATGCCTATGTTAACCCTCAATAGGGAATGGTTGAAAATTAGAGACTTTTAAAAATTAAAATGGTTTGTTCTACATTGGGAAATCCCAGGAGATTATTATTTACAAATAGTATGAATTAAATGAGATAAATACGCTTAAATTATGACTTTCAGAGTTCATATCAACATGTGTGTTTATGATTCTTGCTGAGCCACTAGTAATCACAATGTTGGTTGCATTTTTCTATTACACTGGCCAGAAGCAGTTTTGCCATGGTCAATTCTATGACATAGTTAAAAAGAACAGGTAAATTTGGTATACTCTGTCACAGTATGCATTGCCATTTATGCCAAGAGAGTAGGTTAATGTTTACTCAAACACAGATTAATAAGAGTTTTCTTTACCATAAACTCCAAACAGTCCCACATTATACGGGCACAGGTATATTGCTACGTGAAGAATGTGTATAATATAGAATATAGATATCTATACTCATACATGGGGGGGGGGGGGTGGGGGTTTAGTCTATTCCACTTGCATAGGCCTACCAGGGTAGGCTATCATCATAGAAAATATAAATATAACTTGACTTTAGTCTATAGCCTACTATAACAACTATAAGTTATAAGAAGGTACTATATTCTATTAAAATAGAGTTTATTATATATTTTTTAATAGCTTATAGGCCTACAAGTAACTAGTAGGCTACTAGCCAAGGATTGGCCTCACTTATTAACAAAATTCAGTCATACATTGAAAATGATACTATAAACTATTAATAAGTATAAAGTCAAAACAATAAACTAATTCTATTAGGCTACTGCTACTACAAAAAAATGAAATAATAAAAGTTTTATTTTATAATACTGATATCCTTACTTAATACTACAAATATAGGCAGTGGTGGTATTCTACCACTTTTCATGTCATTTATTGTATCAGATGGATGGATGATGGATGGGCGGCTTATACAAACATAAACCAAATCAGACACAGATTCTACGAACACTCCGTTGTTGTTCAACATAATTTTGTCAATTCAAATGATGCTGGTGCCCACACACAGACTATTGAAAGTATGTGGATGCACACTAATCACTAAGCGCAAACTAAAAAGACAGATTGGAAAAGTCGCAATATTTTCCCTTCACTTCATATTTGAATGAGTTCATGTCCGTAATCATTTTCATGGCCATGACATTGATTTAAACTCAAACTGTTTTCTTTTCATACATTAATTTCTATTTGAAAAATTAATACATTTTTCTTTTATTCAAAATGTTTTCTTTTATATATGACAATTGTATGAGCTGAAATTATGTACAAAACAATGTCAAATTGTCATTCATATTTCCTTTTTTTTTTTTTTTTTGATCAGTAAAATAAAAGAATTTTATTTTCATCTTATCTAAGCTGTACAGTTCGTAATACTGATTATATCATGATTAATGCCTGCCTAAACATACTGGCTATATAATAAATAATATACATTACTAATACTATATAGTTACATCGACAAAAATGGTGAAGTGTCTAGTGTCTGTGTAGTTAAGTTACTTTTTACTAATCGTCTACTAGTCTACTTACCATCATCACAGTCGTTGATGATTGATTAAATTGTTTAAATGTTTTAACTCATAGGTGCAAATATTTTTTCTCAAAGATCCACGCTTAAAATTTTAAGCATAATAATAATAATTAACGACTTGTTTCACCCCGCTACTAGTACTAGTAGCAGTAGTATTAGGTGATTAGGTCTTAAGTCTTAACTCTAGACATGGGCCGAGACGTAAACTTTAGTCTCATGATCAACATCAACAAAACCACAGAAAGCCTTTTAACCACTGTTCATTGTATTTTATATCTAAAGAATATTAGCTCTTTTAAAAAAATATTTTTAAAAACTTGCAATTATTTATAAGTCATTGTATTAATTTACTTAATTTTATTCAAGTTACTTTATAATAATATATATACAGAAAATTAATATTTAAAAAAAAAAGAAAAAGACAATAAGCTTATTTAAACAAAATAAATTCATGTTACAATCTGGCAACGTACCACTACAACGTAATGTCAATGAACAGGGTTAATAGTGTCACCAAATGTTTTTTCTTGTTTACTAAAAGTGAAAGAAGCCATATTCCTTATGAATTCCCTACAAATCATGGTATCATCATCAAAGAAAAAACACTATTTCTCGTTTACCATCAAATATCTCAAACCATATAATTAATGCCCTTGCTAGTGCTAGTTTTTTTTTTTTTTTATATTTATTAATTGTATAAATAAAGACATATAACGTACCATAATTTTAAGGATTGAAACCGGGAACAAGTATTTTTTTTTTTTTTTCCTCAGCAAGGGGTGAGGTGAAGGGGGCAACCGACCTGGGGCCACATTTGTTTATGCAATTACCAACACTATATAATAAATGTGTGTGTGTTGGAGCGCAATTTCGATAGCTCGCCCCAAGCGCCATTAATTAAAGGTACGCCATTCACTTTCACCCATCATTGGCATTGGGCGAAATGTCTGAAACGTCACATTGTGTGTGTGTTTTGAATTCGTAAAAAAAAATATTAGTCTATAATTTTTCTCTCTTGAATATAGACTTTCTGACCAATATAAGTAAATAAAGTGCATCANGTGTATTGTAGGCAGGTCTTGTAATACCGTCTCTAATTTTGTTTTTATAGTAGGGCTATAAAGTGCTCCAAAAAAAAAAAAAAAAAGGAAAAAATGAAGAAAGAAAAAATAGGATTAATAATAGGTTAGTTTTTCATCCATTAGAAATTGCTATCTGATTTATTAATCGTACATAAGGCCTATAAATAGATTTCTCAGAGGTGGGCTAGTGCCCCAATCATTTGCCTTCGCGTAGTTTTAGGTCGAACTAGACTATAAATGGTAATATTAATGTAAGATTTCGTCATATATTTATATTATGTATAGTAGCACCATAAGAATGTGGCTCGGTCAAAATGTTAACATGGTAAAAGCTGTCATTGAATGATAGATGAAATAGATGCAAATCTTGTCATCAGTTTCATTAAATAAATAACGGAACAAGATACCTTTAGACTTTTAAACAAATACAAAACAATTGTTAGGTTGTTTTTTCAAGCCTAAATACAAATTTTCCCACTATTTATTTACTTCTTCACACGGTTCTAATGCAGTCCCCAATAAATAATCTATTTAATTGATTATAACATTTAATTCCCAACTCGATGCTTAGGCCTATACAGGGTGGCCGCCCAAAAAAGTGAAATCATCTCGTAGCAAAGGGCTATTTAATATAATATAATGGAATAAATTACAGTCGTATGCCAAGTATTACGCTAATCAGAAAACATGTTCATTGTGCCACCCCCAACCCACCATTCTCAACTACTTTAAGCTATTATGTATGGTATATCGCTAGAGTAAAGCAAAGTTTGATGTAATTAGTTGTTATATTACACACACACACACAGAGAGAGAGAGAGAGAGAGAGAGAGGGAGAGAGAGATGTTACCGCTTTTTTTTGGGGGGGGGGGCGGGGGGGGCACCCTGTAGTGGTAATTAAGCCTAAAAGAAAAGTTGACATCCACTTTGTCCAGCGACTACTTTTTTTCATCATTAATTATTATTTATTTAATTATCAAATGTCATGTTTAATTTGTTTATTGTGTTTATCCACGCGTAGTTTTAGTATTATCTAATCTATGTATATATTATTGTATAAGTTAGGGTAGGCATAAAGTGCAATAATCATTTGTCTAGTACACGTTACATTCTTTAATAAGTTATCATGGTGCGTGCACCCCGTAGAAATTTCTTCCTTATTAGGATATTATCAACTCCACCAATCAAATATTCGCTTAGTTTTATTGCAATCCATTTATGGAAAAGCTAAAAATAGATATTTCTTTGTAGTTCTAAGTCTTAGTTTCGCAAATAATATAAATTGGGAATCATTTTTGTTAAGTCATTCGAATATTTTTTGCTTCTGAAAAGCTTCTAATTTTGAATAAGTTATTTAAATAAATATATTTTAGTTACTTTTTGCAATAAAACCTGTTAAATTTGCTTAATTTGATAAGACCGACAGGGGGCGCATCTTCTTTACACGGGACCTTCAAAGGAAGTAGAACATCCTACCGTCACGCCGGCTAACTGTTCTCACAACAGAATTTAACGTTTTGTTTTGATATTCTAAACTAAACAACCATGTCATCTGGTATCAAAATCGCCGACGAAGTCAAAGAAACTTATCAGCAGATATCTATGACAAGTACAAAATCAACCAAACTGAAATATTGTATATTAAAATTCTCAGATGATTCTAAACGAATCATTGTAGAGAAAAGTGCTTCAGCTGAAGAAGATTCTGATTATGATACTATAATTTCGGGTCTTCCTCCCAAGGATGTTCGATACCTTGCCTACGACTTTGAGTTTGTCAATAAAGATGGAACAAAGAAGAGTGAAATGATACTTGTTTCCTGGTAGGTACCAATTTTAAAATGTTAATTACGCCCGCCCCAGTGGTATTCCTAACTCCTTAACTGCACTACCACTAATATACTACAAAGTGGGATATCCGGAAGTGGAACTGATTTTTCTGGCAAAGCCACAGACGTTAGTCATAATTAGAGTAAGTAGTGTGTAATCTTATAATTTAACTATGGGAATTTAATGCAAATGAAATGGGTAGGTTATTGGTTGTTTATTGACATTTTCAGCATACCTAGTTCTCCAGGTCAACTTTCGTCTACAGCCCCTATTCAAAAGATTTTGATATTTATGTTTGAGTTTGTTTTCACTTAATTAATGCAAGTTTTTGTTTTCTTATTTTATTTTTTTGTAATGAGGGTTCTTCCCTCTCCAGAAGATCTTGGTAAATTTTGGGTTAATGGTATGGGTTTTGCCAAGAGTTGTCTCACCCTAAACTCCGTGACGTCACTTAAGGGGAATCCCAACACTGGACTTCCGGTGAATAGACCAATAAATTGTATGACCTGAACGATGAAAGAAAAAACACCCCTTTGCTTGATACCCCAAGACCCAACACCGGTGAAAAAAAGACGCACGATAAAAATCGAAGTGCGCTTTTGTTAAAACTTCAGTAACAAAAGGGAGACTACTGCTTAAATTGCAGGAACCCCCCACCCCCCACTCCACTTTAAATAACAAAATTAACAAAGAAATCCTCTGGGCCTGCCCTCCTCCCACCCCTCCCCCAATTTCAAAAAATATAAAATAAAACAAAAACTTGCATTATGTGAATACAAACATCAAAATCTTTGAGTACAGCGCTGTAGACGGAAGTTGACTTGGGGTGGAACCTCCGTGACCTATATATATGCTTGGAACACATTGCCAGCCTTACAGCTATCCAAAAATCAACCAAGATCTTTTTGCAAAGCTATTTAATCAGTAGTCTCACTTATGTTACTGAAGTTTTAACATACCGGTGCCGGGTGCCTTGTTTTTCAACTAATCAAAAGAAAGCACCTTTAGCGCGCATCTTTTTCTTTCCTCCTGTGTTGGGTCTCAGGGGGTATCTGCGAGGATGTGTTTCTTTTTCCATTTCTTTTGAAACATCTAAATTTAATTTTAATACAAATTAATGTAAAATTTCGTTTTAACCCTTTACATTGCAGAGCGTCCAAAAACGTCTTTACTACTTAAAGGGCAAAACGTCCAAAAGCTTTTGTGACAACTAAGAGTTGTAAACACGCAATCGCAGAGTCTTTGCTTGACTTCCGATTGTTTACATCCGGTTTTGCCAATAGCTTGATAGAGTGGCAAATTTTGTTGTAGTTTTCGGGGTTTTAATGCTTTGTTTTTCAAAATGTATTTTGACGATTCTTCAAGGGATAGCGGAGATTTCACTGGATTCAATTTAAGTGACATTGAAGTGCATGAATTGACTATAAATCGGAACTAGATATTAATATTAGTAGTAATATTTGTGAAATCAGCGTCTTAAGCAGTGTTGAATTGTACACCCTTCGATTTCAAGCAGGGAGAGACAACTCTTGTCAAAACCCAAACCGTTTATCCAAAATTTACCAACTTAATCTAAATGAACAGAACATCTATTTCGTATTTGATAAATTTACATAATAAATATATTAAAATGTATTTATAAGTGCATGATAATTAAATTTTAATAATTAAAGTTAATATTAAAACTTTTAATACCTAGCGTTAATCCTGAAAATAAATTTTGTCTAAAATTATCAATTTCTTAAAACTTTTTTTTTACACATGTCCCACCTATTGCCATAAATGATGCATTATTTTTAATGGCTTGTTTTAAGCTTTGTAAAAACACCAAGTTTATCTTTCTATCTTTTATAGGAATGGAGTTATGTTTTTGTTTTGTTGTTCAATTTTCATAAAGCCCCATATTTATGTTTTCTTTTCAATGAAGAAAATTTGTAACCACCTTTCCATTTTTGTGCCTTATTCTGCCCACAACTTATTATTTTACAAGATAATTATACTAAATTTTTATGAGATATTCTTAATGCCAAATACAACACAATGAACAACAAAACTTTAACGTAACATCAAAACTTGGTATATTGTATAACTTTGAGAGGTCTTTACTGAATAATAATTTAATCCAAGAAATTATAAATAGAAAATTAAAATATTTTCTCTTGAACCTAAAACTGAAAGAAGCCTAGAAATAACATCTAATCATAACCCTGAACCCACACAATTTCTATTTTCTTTCGAATATTCTTGTGTTTATTAAAATTTAGTTCTTTTTATTTTAAAAAAAATTAGTTAGAAATATTAAGTATTTGACTTTTACAAATCGTCATAGTTATTATGTATTTATTAAATAGATGGTGATGAGTTAAGTCTTATTTATTTATTTGATGTACGATGTACTTTTAAATAGATTTTCTAGTCTATTTTATATATATTACCAGACCTGCCAACCCTTCCGATTTTGTCAGAAATATTATACAGATTTTTTACCCCTCATTCCGACAAACCCCTTAAAATTCAGATTTTTCTAACTTAATAATTTTTCACCTGTTATAAAAATCCGAAAGTGACCACCCCAAAAAAAAAAAAATCAGTTGCGACAGGAAGTGTTGTATTTGTTTTACAAAATTGCGTGAAGTATTTGACAGTCATCCTAGTCATGTGACCGCTTATTGTCAATCAGAGTTTACGGTACTTTATTTCAACAAATTAAAAATAGTCTGGATATTTACATGAAAAAAAATATGTTCAATTATACAAAAAAAAATACTAGAACCATTGCTGGTATATATAATGAACTGTTGGTTAAAAAGTTGCAATGTTTTTATAAAGCCTGACATGCTTGCCGGATGAATATCTCCCGCACTATTTGTCCGGTCGCCTGACATGAAGACACTGTCTTCAAATCATTTTTCAAACATTTGATCCGATCGTGATTCATCTTTTTTACAATGCTAAAAAATAATTCAGACTTTTTTTTTGTTGGTTTACCCTTTTCTTTATTAAATAGTTAAATCTATTGAAAGTGATGGGTACAATGATATTAATTAAGGACACCAATACATTTTACTGGTTAAAATTTGTATAAACCCAAATGACTTAAAATATTTTCTAACCTAAAAGAATGTTTTATGTGTCTGAAAAACCTATTTTAGTTGATTAAAAAGGATCCTAAAGTAAGAGTGGTTTTGAGTTGAGAAAAGATGAAGCAGTAACACACTCGTGCTTGCTGTTAAAAGGTCAAGATCATATTCATTACACATAGTGAACAGAATCACAACATTCATACCATATGCTTCTTCGTTCCATTTACTCTCATATTATCTATACTTAAATGGGTCTTTGGATTCATTTTCCATTAGTTTTCTATTATTTTAATGATACATATCAAATTTACTGTAAAAAAAAGTGTAGACATCACAGCACATTTGGATTGGACTGTTAAAAATTTTAATATTATTTTATTAATAGAATAGGCCTAATAAATATAAATGTTTCCAAAAATGTATAAGTATTTATAAAAGCCTATACAATTTACTAAAAGTATTAGAATATTACATTGAAATTAATTTTTTTTTTAATGCAAAATTAAGTTACCTAATAATACTACTAATTAATCATTCTATTATTAATAGAATGGTATTAAGCCTTTGACAGTGGTATAGATTAAGCTATTTTTTAAATTATAAACATAGTGATAGCTTAAATTAATTTTTTTTAAATCATATTGGTTTCTGTTATTTTTTTACTTTAAAAAAATAAAGATTGTACAAATAGTAGTTGCATTTTATCCATAGTTTTGATTATGCAATGTACATAGACTTTGATTTAAACAAGCCCCTTATATCCATGTCTCTTTACCCTAATACAGTGAAACATAAGGTTGTAAGACATTAAATTCGATAACTTTGTCAAAACAGACAATATTTAGTTAATTATAATCTTTGTCATGTTGAGTTATTTTATAGGAATTTTATATTTAAATAGGCATCCAGAGACTTCTCCTATCAAGCAAAAGATGCTCTGTGCCTCTTCCTTCAATGCCCTCAAGTCCTGTCTGTCTGTCAGCAAGAATGTCATAGAGGGAAGTTGCTTTGAAGAAGTTTCCAGTGCCGCTGTTTTGGAAAAGCTGAGGCGTAACTGAATAAGTCTTATTATAGGTACGTTTTTTTATTCTTGAAGGTTTGCATTCCCTGTGAGAATTTGTGAGATGCTTCAATACATTTGTATCTTGCTTAGTCAATCTTATCCTCGCCCCATCTCTTTTTACCTGGAATTTCATTGTACATCTGCCATTTCTACTTTAGTTGGGGGGAAAGCTATTTCTTCACTTTGTAATGGTAAACTGGAAATTTAATATTTTGATGGTGCTGTGGCTGTTAGTCAAGGCAAATATATAGCTTGTTTATACATGACAAAGCTGTGACCATTAAGGCTTTAATTTAATTTGTGTCATTTTCACCAGTGTCTGCTACTGTTTTTTTTTCTTTTTATGCGTGAGTCTAATGCATCTAACTTGTCTCCCTACATCAATGTCAGAGGGGCATTTTTTTTTTTTTAAATTGCGTTGAAATTTAAAACTTCTTATATTTATCTAAATACATAATTTCCTTTATTTCAGGTGTGCTGAAAAAGCTTTTGGAAGATGTCAGTCCGTAGGGAAATATTTTTTGGAGGGGCATGCTTGTCAGTAATTACCCATGTTTACAATGTACATTGACTTTTTCTCCCCCCTTGTTTTACTTGTTTTGGGGAGATAAAAAATGTAACTTTTATTATTTTTCACTCACAATACTTTTCGAAATATAGGGAAACAAAAATTGCTGCAAATTTCCAGACTGAGGGT
The DNA here is from genome assembly GCA_964033795.1 of Lymnaea stagnalis. Lineage (NCBI taxonomy): Eukaryota > Metazoa > Mollusca > Gastropoda > Lymnaeidae > Lymnaea > Lymnaea stagnalis. The sequence goes on from CAXITT010000247.1 coordinate 160,719, forward strand.
TTCAAGGTTCAAGTAAAAATATTTATATATTTTTACCTTCACAAATCAAAATACTTATTGAAGTGTGTTCATTTAATATTTTAATTAATTTTTTTCTTCTTCTCTATGCAGTCTTATCTTATGTAATTATTAAACTTTTATCAAAAATATGTGCAGTTCTAAATTGGTGATTTTAAATTGACCTTTTGACTTATTCAGCATTGTTACGTTAATTTAAAACATTGAACAGCGTCCCTCCATTTTTTTTTTAAATATGAATTTCCTTAATTAAAGTAATTTAATGCATTTTTTATTTTGAACATGGCATCTTTTTCTTTTGTTGCAACTTTAGAAATTTTCTTTGATCCATTAATTTCATCATAGGGTCTTTTAAGAAAAATTTATTGATGATTGTTTTGAATAATTTGAATTAATTCCTAGTATCATATTAAGTCAGTTATCAATAAATAGTGTGTGCTCTTAAAACTTTTTTTTAAAAAAGAAATGTACCTAATTTCGAAATGTACCCAATTTCTTTTGTTCTTTACTTTAAAAAAATAATATTTTTAAAAAATATTAATTAAATTATTTGTCATTGGGTAAAAAATGTCATTTGCTATTTCATTAGGTATTTATAAAATTAATGCTCAATACAGTATCTTATTTATAATACCATGCTAAATAGTTGTATTTTTATTTTTGGAAAGGTAATTGAACAAATTAAGGGGGGGAACTTGTTTTACACTGGTATTAATGCTATAATTTAAGTAAAGTATTTCAAATGCCTATGATCTCTTTGTAAACATAATACCAGGGAAGAACTCTGCTTAGCTGGTATTGGATTTCTATCTTTACGACTATTATTAGTCTTAAATTCAGCCGTTTTCGCTTGGGGTGAAATTTACTGTATTCACACTTAACAAAATTATAACTTTTAAGATGACACTTGCAACTAGTACAACCAAAACCCCCCCCCCCGGTGATTTGGGGGCTGAAGCCACAACACTGAATGTAAGTGGGTGTGTTTGCAAGCAGAGATTAAAATATATGATCATATTAAACAAAATTATAACTTTTAAGATGACACTTGCAACTAGTACAACCAAAACCCCCCCCCCCGGTGATTTGGGGGCTGAAGCCACAACACTGAATGTAAGGGGGTGTGTTTGCAAGCAGAGATTAAAATATATGATCATATTGTCGCTTAAATTTTCAATGAAATGCCCCCAAACCCTGCTGGATATTTTATGCATACCTTGGGCATCATTGATATAAAAATCACCAATTAAAATCAATTATTTTCCCTTGCGGGTTATATAGCTACAAGCTTTTGAAGTAAATCATTTGGTCAAACTCATTATTTCTTTAGGAGCTTTTTAAAGAAGTTTTTCAGATAATTATAACTGTTGACTGGCGAGTAATTTCCTAGTCTTACTTATTATTCATACACATTATGCGCTGTGTACCACTTTTATATACATGCAAATAATAAACTGTTACTTCTTAAATAGAAAAGGTTTTATTGTTTCCCCCCATTAAGTTATATATGTGAAAAAGGTAATTTCTTATGCTAAATTATTGTCTGTGCATGTCTGATGGGTAAAATAATTTTTTTTTTTTTTTTTATATATATATTTACCACCTTAGACTAAAGAACAGAATAACTATAACTAAATCTTATAATTTGGCTCAAGAATTCTTGTCAAAAAAATATATATTTTTTAGCAGTAGTAGTAGTGGACATGATTTTGAGAGTAATGAAATTGTCATTAAAATTACATGACTACAAATGTAGGTTCCATTAATAATATGAATGAACTTTTAATTGTAAAACTTCAGGAGAAAACTAGTTTAAAGAGCAAGTACATTTGTTTTAGGTGTAAGTCTGAGGACTGTTACTAACGTATCATTGGAGAAAATATTCTGTATTTAAAAACCAAAATAAAACAAATGACAAGCAGTTAGTTTATTGGGAAACAAAAGAACAAGGCTTAAAATTATATTCCTTATTAAACTGAATAAGCACAAAAATAGTGCTCAAAGTTGCTTATCATGTCCACTAATTTATTGATCCATTATGTTATGTAAATTTGTAAGCTTCAAGGCCTGAGATATTTTACAGTGGAGTATTAAACAGGCCCAAAAGTTACCTCTTTCAACAGTAACATCACATTGATTTGTAGAGAATGAGCAAGATCTCAACATGAGTTTTTTTTTAAAATAATAATAAAAAGAATATAACTGATGTGTTGAATGCATGCATTGACGCTGCCTTATACATATAAATGTATACCTGGTATTTAAAAATTGTTTTCTGTCGAATCTTTTTTAAAAAAAATATTTTAAAAATTCATATTATGCTGTACCAATTTTTTAATCAATTTATAATTAGAGAACTAATTTAAAACTTTAATTTTAAGCACCGGTATATTGTGGGACTCTACAACTGACTATTTTGAATTATCTAACTTCTCCAGGAGGCATGAAGTTGGGGAACTTGCTTACTAAATTAACCACGAAACTGAACTGTTTTGCTTAATTTTATTTGTCAGGCAGCAGACCCGCACCTGGGGGGGGGGGGGAGGGGGGGCCGGCAACCAGGGCATTTGTCGGTCAGGGGCCCGCCCTTTTTCATGTTTTAAAATATAAACTGAACTGTTTTGCTTAATTTTATTTGTCAGGCAGCAGACCCGCACCTGGGGGGGGGGGGGGGGGGGGCCGGCAACCATGGCATTTGTCAGTCAGGGGCCCGCCCTTTTTCATGTTTTAAAATATACGCACGTGTTTGAAAATGAAACACGAAAGAGGACAGAACTCGTCAGTTACCTGGGGCCCAGAATTTCCTAGGTGCGGGACTGAGGCAGATGAAATGCGAGATAATTTTTTTTTTTTTAAACTTCGAATTTGGGGGTGAGAAGAACATCTGCACCGGTACTGCGCACATTGCCGAAGATTACAGTAGGTGTAGACAAAAACAAACCGTACGATTAGTACCCGTACGAACTAATCCAACTTAACAAATTGCCGATGTTAACATTTACAGGTGGAGACAAAAACAAACGGTATAAACTAATGCACCTGTGAATTGTTTAATAACAAAATGTGCATAAGAAAAAAAATGTGGTACAGTATTACATATAAATCGATGCAAGTGTTGATTAAAATTATTACGGTAAATAGTTCTAAAACTTAAAACCATGAAAAATTTTAATTAAAAATTGTAAGCAAATAGTTACTAGCAGCCAGCACACGGACATTTTAAAAACACACAGATTCTGCAAATTAATACATGCAGTTTGAGCAAATACGGTAACCGCTACATAAAGAAATAGAATCCATCTCTTTTACATCTACTTTACAATTATGTTTAACATACACCCCCAACCCGTACGACAGATTATTAAATTATTATTTTTTTTTTTTAAGTTCTAATACAGTGGTTCTCAACCTTCCTAATGTCACGACCCTTTAATACCATGCTAAATAGTTGTATTTTTATTTTTGGAAAGGTAATTGAACAAATTAAGGGGGGAACTTGTTTTACACTGGTATTAATGCTATAATTTAAGTAAAGTATTTCAAATGCCTATGATCTCTTTGTAAACATAATACCAGGGAAGAACTCTGCTTAGACCCCCTTTTGGGGGCTGCTGTTGAGAGCTGCTGTTCTATAGAGACCTGAGTATAGAGATTCTGTTTTTTGCACATCATCATAAGTACCGGTTAGTGTTAACCAGTATCTTTCTTTGTAATTTATGCAGATTGAAGTTAGACAATTCGAAAAAATGGTTTGATTTTTTTTCAGTGATGGGGCCATCCTTACATTTATTTATTTATTACGTACGCATAAAAGCACTTTATGAATTCAGTAAGGCACCGAACTAAAAAAAATAAACAATGGATGTCTGCTGGATGTGTGGTCAAGTGTGTCGACACGACATACGCATGAATCTTAATTAAACCTTCTTATCTTCTTTGGCTTTACATTATCTTTATAAATGAACAAATACATCTTTTATAAGTCTGAGTTCTCTAGCCAATCAAATGATAAATTAGTATCCCCAAATACACGTATACCTACACTCTTTGTAAAAGGGTATTTACAACACCATGGACTTGTAAAAAAAAAAATTATCACAATTTCCATCTAAAACGTACACCACTCACTCTAATATTATATATATAAATATTATATTATATATATTATATATATATTTTATATATATAATTATAATACAAGAAGTGTGTCACATAAAATAATGTGTCAGATATACTCAAATGAAAATCGCAATTGCTGAAGCTATTCACAATACACCGCGTGGACATTTGCCACACATACGAACTGTCCGTTCTTGAAAGTGTCAGACGCAAAAGAATCAGTTCCCTGGCTCCAGATACACCTGCTGCATACCTCTGACCCTTGACCTTTGTTTTGGAAGATGATAACTTGAGATACAATCTTGTACCGAGGGAATCCCAAACCTTTCACCCTGGACTTGATCTCCGATGATATCGCGAGGCACATTTGCTTGGAGTCGTCAGGGGTATACTTGAAATGCCTTAGGTACCGCCCCAGAACATCTCCGAGGACGACCTGAACTTTCTCCGACTTGAACGTCTCCTCGGGGTGAGGACCTAACCTGAACGTATTCTCCATTGTGATTTCCGGCTTTACCGGAATTTCCGGTTTTCGCTGCGACATCCTCTTCCAGGCCCTGGCGGCCGCGACTATCCTGAACACGGACAGCCCCGCCCTCGGGCGCGGTGTCATCAATGAGTGCCTGGACGAATTCTGCCTGTCCACGGAGCTGGCTGTCCCGTCAAGGTTTGGGATGGACCTCATCGAATCCGTCCTGCTGAAAATTCTCGACCTTCCCTTGAGGCTGTTGCTCAGCTCGTCTCTGCTGCAGGAGTGCGTCTGAAAAGAATTGTGTAAAGGATATGAATAAAAAGACCGAGTTTAGAGGAAGTCCTATCCACTTCTGATCTTGACACCGTGACATTTCCTGACTCCGGATCTTAGAATCTTACTCATGGCCAGAGCGATCTCGTGACTTATGGTTTTTGCGCCCCGCTCCAACCAACTTTTTTTGTGTTGTTTTTTGCTCAAGGCGTCACAACAAAGCAAAAATTATTATATTTTCCGAAACTAATGCACTTTAATTCGTGTTTAATTTTAAAAGAATATCTTCAAAAGGTTAGAAAATATCACTTATAAATCGATCCAAAATTGTATTGTAAAACAATGGTTACAATAATGGATAAACCTAATTTAATGATAAATAGCGTTATCCCAATCAGTAAATAATTGATGAGTGTGATGGGCATAGGTAAAGGACGGTAACTCTTTTTTTTTTGTGGGGGTGCATTTCCTTCCCCTTAATATTATATACTTTACATATCTTATTTTTATGTGTTTTTCTGTGTACATTATGGTTTTCGTTAATCAAGGGCGTACGTACTCCACTCCTGGGAGTTATTAATTAAATATCTTTTTTTTTTTTTTAAACGTACGTTTGTATTGAAAATAAACATTTGAATAAAGTACCCTAATGGGATTATTACAATTCACGCTATTTTATTTTAACGTTGAACTTTCAATGTCAGAAAGGCTAGAGGGAAAAAAAAGATGAATAATCATTATTATACATATAGTATTGAACAAAATTATTTCCTTTACTAATATCCCAAAAGTAAAATGAACTAAAAGTCGTTTGGGGCGATCGCCCCCCCCCCCCTTTTTTTTTTCCGCTCACTCCTTTAGTCCTACCACGGAGTTATGGAATGATGTACATAACAAGGACGGATGAAACCTGACAAATATTCTCGACACAAGAAGAGAATGAAAAAAGTACATAAATTGTTGCTCAATTGTATGTGAAAATGATGACCAAGGCTATGTTCCACGTGTGAGTGCGCAGGTGGCCTGCAAGTCCTATTTGTGTCTGGGAAGCCTTTGTGCACGTGTGATACACGTTATATATATATATTTTTTTTTTGGTCCTAGTTGGATTTGAGCCGATTCTGCTTTGCTTTGCAGCGCGCTTTCTTTGGCTATGTGAGCGGTGCGCTTATTTTCTGAGGATTGTGTCCCAATAGTGAGTCGGCCACGCCAGCTTGCGCGATCCATAGCAAGTGTTTCCCCATGAATCAAGGTCAATGTCCATGGATTTTAGAAAAGCTTTTAGACAGACCTTGAAACGTTTTTTTTTTCCCTTCTGCCAACCAGCTGAGCGTTTTCGCCTGGAGAGTGCATTGAACATTAGTTGTTTGGGAAGTCTGCTGTCTAGCACTCTTACAACATGTCCAGGGTTTCTTTCAGCTATATCCCAGAGGGTGGGGGCACTACCCCCGGGGAAACCCAAGTGCCCCCCCGGAGCAAAAATATGTCCAACAAAAAATCAACTGCCACTGCCCCCCCCCCCCCACCAAAATATCTGAAGTGCCCCCCCGGGGGAAAATTTCTGAAATAATCACTGAACATGTCATACCCATATGGCTCGTCCTCTTTGTAGGATCGTTCGGACGCTGATAAAATTAGCTCATTGTAGGTCCTCACCGTCCTCTGTACAGAGGCATAGTGAAGGGGGCCGGGGGGACTGATGTCACCGGGCGCCAGCTACTTAGGGGCGCTAAAATGTGCTTTGTTACTGTTTTAAATATGAAAATAACGGGTTTGAGAGTTAAAAAAAGAAAAGAGGGCGCTTTAAAATGAATTTTGTCCCCGGGCGCTAATCTTGTCCCCGGGCGCTAAACACTCTCGCTACGCCTCTGCCTCTGTATGAGGGACTTTATCCTGCCACCTTATGGCAAGCATATATATTTATAGTTCATCAGTCGGTATCGACTACGAACACCTTAATCCTTGTATATCCTTATTCAAATATTGTGAACTTGACTGTGGGTGCGCAGACCTCCGAATGCATGCATAAACACTGAATCAATATAATCAGTTTTAATTTATAAACATAAATTATGTCCCTTTATTTCTTACATTTGATAAAAATCATTTCAAAAATAATTATACTGGCCTTAGCTTGGCTTAGTGCCACCCGGCTGTTGTCAGTGGCGCCACCCTCCTGGTCCCAGATTTTCTCCTTTGCCTTTCCACGAACCCCTCCCCCTCTGCAACTGGTTGAAAATGCCGCCCTCACAATACAAAGAAAAAACAGTTCATGTTCCGCTCGGGGTGAATCACCCCCTCCAACGCCCCTGAATGAAAGCTGACATTTAAAAAAAAAGTATTAAGTACGTACGTAGGCCTATTTGTCACCGAGGTAATGCTATCCCGGATAGGTTTGAAGCTGGTTCTTATTAAATTATTATATTGTTATGTGGCGATATCGATGCATGTGTGTCTCCAACATAAAATGTTCGGGAAGCTCGACCACAATGTTTCATCTTACAACTATTTTGTGGGGACAATAACGACACAGTTTTTAAGATGGTCTTACCCTCTCCTTGCTAGACAGAAGTTTGGGATGAACCTTGTCGTGTTGTTCCAGTGCTTTCTGTGTCAACCGTTCGGCTGCCATTTTTCACCACTGTTCAGATGTTCGAGTCGATCTGTACGAAGTCAAACTGAATAAAAAATACCAACATAGTTAAAGAAGGCCAACTGTGTAAGGTATATCACCTGACCTGAGTACGGTATACCACGAGAGTAAAGTATACCGACTAAAAAAAGTTCAGTAAAGTATACCAAATGTGTAAAGCAGGGGAGGGGCAGCCCTATCACCAACCGACACATGTTGCCAACGGACCTCTAAATTGTGTCGAATTTGGATTGTCCTTTAAAAAAATTTATAAAAAATGTTTGCACAATATCTGAAATTAGGTATTCCGCAAACCGTGTGAAGTCACAATTCGTGAGTTTCTACATTATTGAGGAGAGAAAAAACGCCACTTTCTGATATAATAAGTAACTTCTTTAAAAAACAAACAAACAAAAAAACAACTTTTGATTAACCTAGCACCCATGGGCGCCCGCACGAAGTGGCAGGGGGGGCAATTGCCCCCCCCCCCCCCTGGATTGATTGGATAAAAAATTTTTAGACAAAAATAGACAAAAAATTTATTAAAATAAAGAGAAAATAAAGAGAAAGTAACTAAGCTGATGTCCTGTCCGTTCGTTCACCTTACAAATACGCTACAGTAAATTAAAACAATATTAAAACATTACTAAAAAAAATTTGCCCCCCCACCCCTGGAAAGTTAATTTATTTTTTTTGCCCCCCCCCCTAGAAAGTTTTCTGCGGGCGCCCATGCTAGCACCCCTTTCTTTTAAACCCATAACAATAATGTGCAATCTCTTGTACAGACGTCACTGTGTATGTGGCGGGGTTGACAATAATAGAAAAGGAAAAAAAACAACTCACGTATATGAAATTGAAAGTCCAATAATTATGAAACTTAGGTGTTTCTCACTGAAGTCTGAAATGACCAGCCCTCGAGTCTTTGCCGTCTGTCAGCGACGAACGAACCCGTCGGCTTTCACTTTCAGCTAGCCACCTACAGACATACCAACACACACACCGAGCTAGGGCGGAATCCGGCGTACGTAGAAAGGTAAGGGGGGGGGGGAAGTTATCGCTACAGCATGTACAGGGTTTCCAAAACAAGGGTATAATCAAATCACCGTCGGCTTTCACCTTCAGCTAGCCACCTACAGACATACCAACACACACACCGGGCTAGGGCGGAATCCGGCGTACGTAGAAAGGTAAGGGGGGGGGGGAAGTTATCGCTACAGCATGTACAGTGTTTCCAAAACAAGGGTATAATCAAATCTCACACTGTGCCTATTATATTCCACGGCCACAGTCGTGTCCACATAAGTGTGCCGTGGTGGGCGTCCGTGGTCGTGTCCACAAAATTCTGTCCTTGTCGGTTTCCATAGTCGTATCCACTAATTCCGTCATTGTAGGCTTCCATAGTCGTATCCACATAAGTTTGATATTATGTGCTTCCATGGTCGTGTTTACAATAAGTCTGTCATATATATTTAAGTGCTTCCATTGTCCATAAAAATAGCAGGGGGAAATCCCCAGATGCTCCCCAGCCCACGAGTTAAAAGAGCCTTGGTGACACCCCACGAGTTAAAAGAGCCTTGGTGACACCCCACGAGTTAAAAGAGCCTTGGTGACACCCCACGAGTTAAAAGAGCCTTGACGACACCCCACGAGTTAAAAGAGCCTTGGTGACACCCCACGAGTTACAAGAGCCTTTGTGACACCCCACGAGTTACAAGAGCCTTGGTGACACCCGGGTGAAATAGCTTGGCACACTTCACTTAAATGAAACGTTGACGTGTGATGAATTTATTCAAACTTTGTATACGCCCCTGAAGACGGTCATGTACAAAGAGGTCAAAAAGGCCCTGTTTGTCGTATAAATCAGAGGTTCCCCAAAAAATTTTTGTTCGCCACAGAATAAGGTCCGTAATGACAAGCGTGGATGCTTTTCTGTCATTGAATATTAAGAAATGATTGTCATCACACATTTTAAGCTTGTCAAGTTGTAGTGTTGTTCAATTGTAGTGTTTTAATTGTAGTGTTGTTCAATTGTCGTGTTGTTCAATTGTAGTGTTGTTCAATTTTAGGGATTTTTTTCCCTCAATTTTAAAGTTGTTTACTTGTCAATTGTAGTGTCGTCACAAATTGCAGTGTTGCCGAACTGTAAGGTTGTCAAACTGAAATATTGCTTTTTGTGTTATGTATGCTCTTTGATATCGTCGTTTATCCAAACTATCTGCGACCGTGTGTGTTTCGGATAACACTTTTTTTAATTATTATATTATATTTTGTGTGTGTGTGTGTGTGTGTGTGGATAATATAACGCTTCCACAGAAAAGTTGTGTTAAGAGAATTTAGAGCATAGAGTAAAATATATCCCTACATTATTGTGTCGTATGTTATTTACAGTAATAATTAACACTATATCGATGTCATCTGATTGATGTCGAAAATCCGACAAGGACTTGTCATTTTTTTTTTCTAAGAAAAGAGCTCGTTTTCCCCCCAAAAAAGTTGAAGATGACTGTCTCTTTTAATAAAATCCGATGCCACTTTGTCTTTGTAGAATTGTATTCTGCGTTATATATTAATTACCAAGTTTTCAGGCCACGCTATCCCAGTCCGCACGTTTCTAATCTTTATTTTTGAGACCAGGGCCGGAAATAGTTTTCCAAAACTTAAAAAAAAAAAAAAAGCCAATATTCCATACCATGCGCATTGCATACGTGTAGAAAAATAATTTTTAAAAGATAAGGGGCATTTTGGGTAACCGACGCTACACTCCACCCAAGAGATGTTCATGATTGTGATACTTTTTTTAACACCGACTTCTTTGACTCAACCTTTTCAAACTTCACAATTCCCATTCCAACCTGAAAATTCTAATTCCAGCTCATAAAGTACGTCATGCTATTTTTAAAATTGTACAAGCCTTGTCGTAATCTGTCAGAAATCTCACACAGCCCCACCCCCCCCCCCCCACAAAAAAAAAAAAAAAAGAAGAAAAAGAAGAAGAAGAAAAAAAAAGGAATCTTTTTAGAACACTAACAAACAAGTTAAAATATAAGCTAAAACATACCTCACTCCTAAACTGCAAACATCGATTACATACATAAAAATAAATAAAAAACAACAAACAATAAATTAAAAAAAACAACTAAAAATCAAACATAACAACTGAATCTTTTTAAATCCTCTATATTAAGTTAATTAACTTCGCTTTTCTCAGTAGCTGGCTGGGAAAATTTACGGACGGCTAATTGACCCACTTCCCATCAACCTATCGAGCTGAAACTAGGCCCTTAATTTTAAACTGGTTGCTGATGACAACACATTCTATCAAATTTTCAGCCCACCCACAAAATATCAGTTTTTTTTCTTATATTTTTCAAGGGGAAGATGAAGGAAATACGATGACACTGATTTCCCGAAATAAAATTTCCGATAAATGCACTAAATGAGGTGAGTTTTGTGCGTAATATGTTCTTTTGTTTTCTGAGATAGTGAGTGAAATAAATCTGCGGTGTAAAAGCGGGTGGGTCATTAGAATATTAATTCATTTCAGGGGCGTGAACAAAATGTGCGGTTGCGAGCCTCGGGGATGGTGGGGGTAAGCACTAATTGGGATTCTTATTGGGTGCATTTAGTATGAATGTTAAAAAAAAAAATTCACCCACACCCCACCATTGCTCGATATTAAATTTTATGTTTTTTTAAGGGTTGTAAAAATTAAAAGGTCGGTTGACTTGATGACGTCATTTGCTGAGCTCTAGAGTCATTTTACCCAAAGCATTTTTCCTCTCTATAAATTACTGGGTCCAGTTTACTTACCCCCCACCCCACTCCTTTATTTTCTGAACATTGACTGTTCCAGTGTTCAGGGTCGTTGCGGTAAACATAGGATCATAATCGGTTACGCCCCAACTCTCTCCCAACCCCTTACGGTCTCGGCTAGGGTTTCACTCTCGCGTGATCAAAGGGGGTTATTGAGTGGTGAAGGTTATTTATTATCAAAAGCTAGACCTAGGCAGGATTTATGGTGTGATAAGGTTGGGGGGGAGAGGTCCCGGAAGAAGTGTGGAATCAGTGGCGTAACTGCCAGGGTATGTACTGTGGGGGTTGGGGGCGCTGGAGAGCTTATATGTGCTCGACCCATGACAAAGGGTAAGTACGTACTTATTGTACACATTCCTTTTTCCGTGTCGAGGTGAGTAACTCAAAACGACAATTCAAAGGTCGATAAAAGGAACAGATCTTCTATCTTTCCGAACTCTCCTCTTTGTAGGATTTGTTTTTAAGTTAAAAAAAAAAAATAAGCAAGAGACGATATGAAAAGTCAGTATTTTATTGCATTATCACAGAAATACAGGCAATTAATAACAAAATAATAGCAACAGTTTGTGACGTGGCTTCTCATATTACGCACACAAATCTTGCCGAGACGACAGAAGCACCTAGCACACATTGAACACAAGTATACTGGTATAGAATGGTAAAGCTGAATGAAATGAACCACACAAAATAACCAACAGGTCTTTACCCCCCCCCCCCTTTTCCTCGACAACATTTGGGCTTTATGAAACCATCATGACTGTCTAGAGATTTCAGTTAGCTGTACAAACATGATTAAATTCTGTGGTGGTTTTTGGCATTTTCAACTAGTTTACAAAGGAGTGTACAGTCCTAACCCATGGGAGTAAAAGGAAAAAGGAGGGGGGGGGGTTGTCTCTAAATATTTTGTGAAGGGGTGAATGGTTAATATTTTTTTAAGAGGCTTAGTGCAAAGTGTCAAGCTTACTTTTGGGGAGGGGTGTCATTTTGAGGAGGCTTAGGGCAATGTGTCAAACTTAATTTTGGAGAGAGGGTGTCATTTAGAAGAGGCTTAGGGCAATGTGTCAAACTTACTTTTGGGGAAGGGGTGTGATTTTGAGGAGGCTTAGGGCAATTTGTCAAACTTATTTTTGTAGAGAGAGGGTGTCATTTTGAAGAGGCTTAGGGAAATGTGTGAAAATTACTTTTGGGGAGGGGGTGTCACTTTGAAGAGGCTTAGGGAAATGTGTGAAAATTACTTTTGGGGAGGGGGGTGTCATTTTGAAGAGGCTTAGGGCAATGTGTCAAAATTACTTTTGGGGAGGGGGTGTCATTTTGAAGGGGCTTAGGGCAATGTGTCAAATTTACTTTTGGGGAGGGGTGTCATTAAAAAAAAAAAGGCTAATCAGTGGCACCAACCTGCAAAGTGAGGGGGCCACATGTTCCATCATTTCATGGGGAGGGAGTATAAAAGAGAGTTCTGCATGATTCACAACTGCCTAGCATCACGCCAACGCAAAGTTAAAGGAGTTTCTCATACTGTTCCAACATAGCCTTTGATATTTCAAAGAATATTAACATGAACAATCCACATTTAGCTCACAGGCCATTAACAGAAGAGGCTGCTGGCCATTGTTGGCCACCCCTTTCCCAAACTGTACACCAGCCATAGATCACTAGAAATTAGGCCAAAATTTTACTGGTATTACCCCTGGCAGGACTTGCAACTATTACACTGAGAAAACCATTTGAGGGATACTGAATTGAGGCTACACAAATATTACAGTAGCAGTGCCATAAAAATACAACACGAAGGGTTCACATCCCAGGTGAAGTACAACAACACTGAACATAAAATATTTAATATTTACATTATTAACAAAGTCATTCCAAAAGAAAATAAGGATTGAATCATGATGTCTTGGGTAAGAAACAAGATGTTGTCTTTCTCAAAGACATTTCTGTATTACCCAAAATAAAAAATAAAAACTGACATCATCAAAGTAAGCCAGGGAAAAAGAGACACACAAAAAGTTGAGTAACTCACATGAAAAGTCAAGTTTAAAAAAAAAAAAAAAAAAATTAACAATAAATTAAAAAAAAAAAAAAAAAATATCTTGGGTAAGAAACAAGAATTTGTCTTTATAAAAGAAATTTCTGTATTACCCAAAATAAAAAAAAAAAACTGACATCATCAAAATAAGCCAGGGAAAAAAAGACACACAAAAAGTTGAGTAACTCACATGAAAAGTCAAGTTTAAAAAAAAAAAAAAAAGAATTTAGCGATAATTTAACCAAAAATAAAAACGTTTTTAAGTCTGATGCAATTATAGCAAAATTTATAATTACATGTTTGAAACCCTTAAATTAAAAAATAATAAAATGCAGACATTTGATGATTAAATTTTTACAAAGTTTTAACTATACATATATATTTTTTTAAAGAAACTTTAAACCAGTTTTTTCTTCAGATTATATCATTTGGCAAAAATTTCTTTCAATAACTGAATTCACACACCTTGCCAGAAATGAAACACCATTTCTTAAAACAATTTTAAACAAACAAAAACAAATTATAATGCCATAGGCACTCCCAATCTGGAAATTATTTTTATGTAGAGCAAGGCATAAAGGTCAACCTTGTCGTGAGCCCAAACAACGGTCCTGTTTACGACTAGATAAAAAAATATGAATGAAACAAACAAAATTTAACAACAGTATTAGTTTTTTTTCCCTAAAACTAACAATTCTATCTTAAATGGTTACAAAAAATTAAATTAAAGCTTCCCGGATATTAATAGCAATGTAAGTTAATGCTGCGGTTTTCACCACTTACGTTGAGCGGAGACGAAATCCCCACAAGAAAGAAAGGACAAGAAGCCAGAGGTATCAACAAAAATAATTTAACAACAAAGCTGTCAAAGGCAAAGCATTTGGTTCATAGGCTATCACGTCTTTTGGTTTCTGGAGATTCTTATGGTTTAGCCAAAATGCTATTTGTACAATCAACTTTAAAAAAAATTGAAATTCTGTGCAAATGAACTCCAAATGGCAACTATGAAAAAATCATTATCGCTGGTCCCGAAATTCTATAATGACTCAGTCATGTAAATTAGATTGCAATGGCAGTGATTCATTGTTAGTATGAAATAACATACTATTTTTTTAAAAAAAGAGGTTAAATATCGAAACAACTAAAAGGTACTGCAGCATTATTTCTACAATAAAGTGTTCTTTTAACGTGGAAAAAAAAAATTTGCTGGAGATTTTAGGTGACTTAAAATGTAGCAAAAGATTTGAAGAGAAGCTAAAAACTAGTAAAATAAAAATCTTACTCAATAGAAAGCAGATTGCCTAACTCATAATAACTAAGCATATGCAAATGCATACATATCCATTTTGAAATAAATATATTTACAAACACACATATCAAGCACCATGCCCCATATGAAACTTTTTCCCAGAGCCTGGAATAATCATTGTTAAAACAAAAAGTTTTAATTATTTAATGAAATACCAGCAGTATTTCTTTGTCAAAAAGTACAAGACATAAAATGAATTGACAAAAAATATATAAATAAATAAATACTATTAAATATATGCCTCAAGCAGTGGAAATAGGGACCCACAGCTTTTAAAAAGGGAAAAAAAAAAGGGGGGGGATTTTAGATTGATAAAATAAATAAAGAATTAAAAATTGTAAGGCATAACTGAAATATTTGATGCTCATCTGCATTTAAAAACCCCATTCATGCCTTAGCTGATATGGTCCCTAGAACAATTTATACTATCAGATGATTAAAAAATTTGAGGAATTAAACTTTGTAAAAGGGGGACATGTCAATAAAAAAGTTTTTTAAAGTATGCTGTCACTTACATTTTAGAACCCTTTTACAAATAATTCAAAATTTAATAATAGGTCTTATTTAACAATGAAAACTGTCAAACAATCAAACAACACAGCTTATATTTTTATAAACCTTAAAGCCACAAAAATTCAAATTATCTGAATAAAAAAAATTAAATTTTTAATTGAATACGATTTATGGTCTGAATTTAATTTTTTTTACAATGACCAAATCTGAAATTAACATCAGATTACAGTAAAAACCTTTTTAACAAAATGGGTGTTATTATTTTTTTTAAAAAAGGTTCTAGTTTTAAAGCAGGAATTAAATGAAAATTTACTGGCTACACCATGACTTCACATACAAAAGAAAAGGGAGAAAAAAAAGATTGGTGTTAATTGTAAAAAAAAAAAAAAATAAGTAAAATAAAAATAAATATATAAAAAGTGTTATGACAAAGAGGAATATTGATATGAGGGGTTTGAAAAAAAAATTGTGACAAACTCAGGCACATACTAGCCTCAATTTAATCCCTTCACAATTTCACAAGATGACTCTTATGCAACAACATGAATGACACCCCTAGCTGTTATGGGTTTAAAGACAAAGAAAATATTTATCCTCCTACTGATCATTTTGGACATAAAGAATATTTTTTCAACACAAAACATAAAAAAAAAATTATCAGTCATCACAGTGAATGCAATCTTGTAAAAGATCCCAAGAAGCAATAAAACCAATTCTAATCTCTTCTCATTTACTCCAGAAATGCTATAAAAGACTTAAGACATCTAAAATGGATTTTAATATTATAATATTAAAAAACTGATAGGATCAAGAAATAAATTCTTCCGACATCTAAATGCACAGCTTTAGCACCTATTGAAAAATTTACATGATAGAATTGTTTGTCCACTAGTGTTACAGTTAAATTGCAACAATTCTGTTCATAGCATCACAGATGATTAATGAAAAATAATAATACAGTGAACTTTTGTTCCCACCCATCCTCTTATTGCAATAGCCTTCACTAGATTAAAAAAAATAATAGTATACAAATTGTAAATTTTAGTAAAATAAAAAGTAGAATGAACATGTCAATCAACATGTCAAATAAAAAAAAAATTACTTAAACAATAGATAATTATAAAAATTATTGAATTTTTTTTTAATAAGCTGGCATTATTTGTTTGATTAAAAAAAACCTAAAACAACTAGTACCACCAAGGATTTTATGCCCTTTTTAAAAATTGTATGTGCGTTATAAATAAAACAAAACATGGACACCACACATAAGATTAGCTTAAAACAGAATAATAAGAGGTTTAGCACTAGAGTTAACAACAAATCATACAATAAACAAATGTATACAGTTATGCAACCAAAAGCTTTGTAAGTTCATCCAATAGATTATCTCACTTAAATAATATTATTTTAAAAATTCAATTTACTTAAGCTTAAAGTTCACACTCTTTAATAAAATACCTTTTAAAAAAATTAATCACAATGTGTACAAATAACATTTAAAGCAAACACAAAAAAATAAATGAAGCAGTAAATAGTTCAAACCCCCACATTTCTTCCAGAGAGGAAACATCTTTTCACACAACCACAAGCAAGTCAAGACACTCAATGCACACATAAATGCCCATACACCTGATTTCTCTAATAAAAAGACAACTACTAATTTATTCAAATACCTTGTCTTGTACAACAGCATGAAAAGATAACATTCTCTCGAGCACCAACAGCTTTTTACAAGAACAATATGCCCCCCCCCCCCCCCAACTTTTTAAAATCTTATTTTCACTATGACACAAAAATATTATTTTCACAATGAGACAATAAGATCAAGGTGGCTTCATTCAATACAATGCCAACAACACCAGCCCTTGAAGTTTTTGACTTTATATAAAAAAAATCAATGAATCTAATATTTAATTCAGTAAAAAAAATAATGATCTTTTCAATGACTCTGAATTAATGATAAAGTAGAAGTGACAGGTAACATAAACAACAAACATAAAAAATTAAATGTTAGCTTGACATTTATCTAGGGTTATAGATGTTGTATTTTGCCTTTGCCTTGTGTACTGTTGTTAGACTCAACCATGACAAATCTATACTAACTTATTGTTTAAGTTTTAAGGACATTCTGAAACACGGCTGATCACAGCAAACTATCCATTTTGTCTTTTTAGATTGTCCTTTTTTTCCCCTCAGTACCTACAACTCGCATTAAACTTAAATATGTTTTATTAGCATATTATGTTGAAGTATAATTTTTTTTAAAGCTACATTTGCCTATTTCCCACTGATGACAATAAGGAATTTATTATTAGCTTTAAATTTATATAGTTTTGCAAGATTTTTTTTTGTTTAGTACAGGGCTGGTTGAATTCCATTCATGACATGTTGCACACTTGGAAATAAATAAATTTACATAAAATACCCACTAAACACCAATTTTGATTAAATTGGGACAAAAATTGATTAAAATTTACCTTTTGTAAAAAAAAAATATTGATGTATCATGTCCATCATTATGTCAAGTTATATGCATATGGTAAGAAATGATTTTAAAAAAATGAAAATATCATCTGTTGTTATTGCTGTCATTTTCTGTCTTGGGGACCACCACTGTGCTGTTGTTAACTGTCTGCTGTGAGACAGCCTGAGGCCTCACCATAAGCATAAATAGTCCTTGAATTTTCTCTATGTCCAACTCTTTGACTACGAGCGCATTGCAGGGTTGCTGGAGGAGGCCGTCCCAGTCTACAACCATCTGGCCACGGGTTAGCTGACCTGAAAGCTCAACAGTACAATACACGGGTTCCGCACTCAGGACCACTGACCTGTCTATGACTAGTGACATGCAGTAGCCGTCACATGAACGGTAGCCTTCTCTGCCAGCAGCCCTTCCTGGTTTTGCAGACTCTAGGACAGATCTTCGCACAAAATTGGATACATTGCTGCCTGCGTTAGTCCACATGTCAAAGAAATCCTGAAAGAGTAACAGTGTCAAAGATTGCCATAACTACCTTAAAAAAAAAGAATCAAGCTTTTACTTCACAAAGTTACAAAGTAAATAATTTACATGTTTAAAAAAAAAAAAAAGTCTAACCTTATTTATTTCTAAATATTATTGTTACTATTAATATTATTGTTAAATTTAATAATAATGGAAATAGCATTTGTCATAAACTAACAAAAAGCTGTTATATGACCGAAAATTATTTATTAACATCTTTAATTACAAAATTACTGTCCTGATTTTATATTAATTGTGAAGGACAACCACCCTAAATTCCAATATTTAAACCTATTTATAAAAAAAATTCTGACATGTAAAGAAACTAAAATTGGGAATGACACTGTCAACCCTATTTATAAAAACAAAATCCTGACATGTGAAAAAACTAAAATTTGGAATCACACTGTCAAATTTAAGAAATGTAAGAATAGTATTAATGGTCTGTTGGGGGTAACAACTTATTATCTTCAAATGTTGCAAGGTTTATTAGTAAATGAAATTGAACAATGCTTATTTTGTTCATTCTAAATATATTAAATATTAAGTCCAATATCCAATATGACTCTGAGAGCACACCCTCTTCAGATGAATACAGCTCTAAAAAAAAATGTGTCCTGATCAAACAGATAAATCCTAATGAGGATATCTTCTAAGTTGGGACATGATCCTCAACCCTGTGCAGATATATATTGGCGGGAAGGGGAAAGGCATTTAGAAAAATGGAAAGTGAGGAAACTAAACAAAATGTAAAGCGATTAAGTTTATTAATTGCCATTTCAATGTCATCAACTCAAATCATAACATATCTCATAACAACGTGTTATGGTTGTCTTTATATCTCAGAGGTGACTGGACATTAAAAAACAAAACCCCCACACGACTTAATAAAGAATATATTTTTACAATCTGCATGCTGAATAGCATTTGTGCCCCACTTCTGAAATGAATCAGCTTGCTTATCTTTTCTTACCCATGGTAAATGAAACCTTCTGCACACTTCATAGGGTAGGATAGTAATGTTAATGAATTCTTTGAGAACCACCTGTGCTGCCTCAGGGTCGTTGTAAAAATTAAACTCCGCACACGTGCTAATACGTCCACGAGCTGGAAGGGGAAAAAAAAACCACCATGGTACATGTAATGCATTAACTTATTTCACGTCCACTAGGTCCTTATTTAATTTAGCACAAAATCAGTTTTCAAAAATAAAAAAAAAATGATTGCTTTGTACCACTTTTCTTTTAACTTCATATAAGCAATGTGCATTAAAAAAACAAACACAGGCATTGTTTCAGGTTGAGTATTACATTTGACTATTTCTATCCGAGGGATTGTGAAATGCTACAGAGCTGAAACTAGGCCCCATGCTCGGTTAGGGAGTTTAAAAAAAAAAATCTATCAAAATTAGTTGGATGTAATTGTAAAAAAAATAAATATGTGAAAAAGAATTGAAATTACAAGAAAGCATGTTTGGTGGCAATGCATACCAAACAATAACTTCTGATAAAGACCAGTGCATTTAAACACCAGAGCAGAAATGTGAAGAAACGACCTTCTCCACTTTTCAATAATTAATTGAAAAAGGTGGTGATTAAAAAAAAACATGTCAAAACTAAACATCCACATTAGGCGCGCACAACCACCCCCCCATTTGAAAGAAAAATAAAATGTACAAAAAGTTTTAGTGCTATCCCAACACACATATTAAAATTTGAGATAAAAGATGTTACACATAACACATTACTTGATTCATTGTAATATTATCACCTTCAATATTCCCTCCCATGATGTAGAGATCTTTGATCTTTCTGCCAACAGTAGAATCCAACCTCATGGCTAAGGCTAAGTTAGTCAGGGGAGCTAACGCAACGACAGTAACTTCTCCTGTTAAATTTTTAAAAGCAATAATAAGTATAGGTTTTTATTACTCATATTATTTTATCATATATATATACACAAGATATATAGATTTATACATGTATTTTACATATATACATAAATATTTAAATATTAATATATATATATATANTATATATAAAATGGAAGAAAATCCAGTAAACGGCTCAAGTCATATGTGGGTTTGGGTATTGAAATACAAATCGAAACTATCCATGAAAATGTATCATATCATTACATTTTACTCAACGGGTTTATGTTATACATTTTCCACTGATAACTATTTTAAAGTCTATTATAAATTGTAGTAAAGAATTAGAAAAATTCTTTAAACACAATCAGGCAGTAAAAATATTTTAACTACGACGTTTGCATTCTTTCAACTTGAAAAGTTTCCATCTGCTGTTAGCGATTTCTTAAGTTGGTGCTGATTGTATGTATATTGCTGCAATCACCTGGATAATTGTTGATAATCCTAATCATGGCATTGGCTGCATGTTCGGGTTGAATTGCTGAACAGTCAACAGGTGTGTTCCAAGCTTCCCCACTGAAATTCTCAAACTGGGATGTGTTCCCCAAAAGGGAGCATTCGGCACCCCTGTAAACAGGGATCTGTAAACAAACACATAAAAATCACCATGACCTCATGTTTACAATACCCCTGCCTCCTTTAAGCTAGAAATACCTTCATCAAGAAAGAGTTTTAAACAGATGGAAAAGTTTAATTTAAAGAAAAAAAGAAAGAAAACAAGACTCCCAACAGTTTTGGGGAGAAGTAACATCAGTATCAGGGAGAGTTACATGACATTAGTGTAAGTTGGAAGAATCCTACCCTCCGCCCCAACTTCCCATCAGCTTAAAATGAAAACTTATGAAAATCATATGATTACATTTTTTTTTTTTAATTTAAAAACCACCCCCCCCCCCCCCCCCCTTTCTGTTTTTAGAAATATATTTTTAAAAAGAACTATAAACAACATTTTTATTTTTTATAGTACAGGCAGTCACATTTGTGGGCTAAGCTACTTGTATCAACTTACCTCGACTTTGTTACAGGCCTTCAAAACCCTTAAAGTGTTTTCACAAACAAGGTCGACATTGACATTGCCATTAGCACAAGTAATGGCCAGGATCTCCACATTAGGATGGGCCAGTGCCAACATGATGGCATGGGAATCATCAATCCCTGTATCAACATCTAAGATAACTTTAAGCTAAAAAAAAACCAAATATATATACACATTTAAATATTTAAATTTAAGCATATTTATAATATTACAAACAACAATAATGATTTATTTTAGTGACTGAAATTTTGAGATAAATTTAAGATATCCTATCTTAATCCTATTTTATCTTATCTTAATCTTAGTTTTATTGTAATATTATCTCAATCGAGGTCAAATTTATTTGAGTCAACAAAGAAAAGATTCATTTTGTCCCCATCAATCACCAAATCAAATTTTAGATTTTTCTCAACATTGCCATATGGTGCATATTTGATAAATAGGATGAATACATTATTGTTAATAAGGGACTCTTCAATGTAGTCCCTTTTTTTTTAACACTATGTTAACAGCAAATAGACCAGCTTACTTGGGAAATAACTTATTACTTCCAAAAGAGAGCAAAGAGAAAAGCTACTTTCCAGGGTGCAATACATCATGGGACAAAACTTGCCCAATGGCATGTAGTAGCTGGCCAGCTAGAGAATTTACCTTTCTAGTTTTGGCGGCCCCGCCCCCCCCCCCCCCCCCCCCCCCAGGTTTAATTCTGTGTAGCACAGCCACAAATTCTCTTATAGCCAAGACTGGACCAGCCAAAGGTATTTTCATGTGTCTCTTAAAAATTTAGAACAAAGAAAATATTTCATATTGGACGTTGACTAAATCTTAACTCATTGCTTCCATAGGTGACACACAAGTTTTGAAGAGTTCTTCCTGAAATAAAAAGTTTACACAAAAATTTCAATACATAAAAAGAGGAAAGACAGATTCTCCCTCCTACCTTGGGATGTTTAAAAGAACCATTAGAGAATAATTTAGTTGAAGGGTTGGTAACTGCATTTGGTGAGTACTCAGAAGCTCCTGTAAACTTCAGGGGCTCTCCTAAAGAGTCATCCAAGCTATCCTCAATTTTTATGTCACTGGACGCCATCAAGTCATCATCTTCACTGTGTGGCGAAGAGCTTGAAGTTATCTGGGTTTGTAAAATCATTTCCATTATAAAGTGTTTATTTAAACAGCATTAACACATTTTAAAATTTTCCCATGGAATTTAACTAACTTTGTTAGAGCAAACTGCTGGAATTAATTAATGCACATTTTACACACAGAGTTACATTTGTACCAAAAAAAATGGGTATTTTCATCATTTTTTGGGATAAAATGATTACTTTTTTCCTCAGGGCAAAAAAGACTTCTATAAACATTGCCTGCAATCTTTATTCTGCTTATTCCAAGTGTAAAAACTATCGAACATCATCAATCTTTAAAAAAGATATGTTTTGCATAGAACATAAGACTCAAAAAAAAAAAAAAAAAAAAAAAAAATTAAAAAAAAATTTGTAACAAAACAAAAAAATTAAATTTGATTTAAATTTTTTTTTTTGTTTTGCAAAAAAAAAAAAACAAAAAAAAAAAAAAAAAAAAAAGAAAGAATTTAAAACTATTTTGTGCCACTACTACTAATTTAAATTTGCTACTTTAAAAAAAAAAAAAATGATGTTAAATATAATAATTGCAATATTCTTAAAAAAGACTAGCATAAAAAAACCAACAGATTTAATAACAATTAAGGCATACCATTATCATTATTTTATAGTACCTTCTGTGAGCTTTGAAAGATAAAAACAATAACTAACCTCATCTGTTTTTTCAATTTCTAGTTCTGGGAAGTCAATTGGGCCATGGTTATGTTTGGGGGTAATGGAGACAACTCTCAGCCTCTGGCCATCTTGTGTGCACCTAAATTTAATTTGGTAAGGACACCTCTGCCGCATTGAACGAAGTTCATCTTTCTTTTCTCTCCCTCCATAAACACAGCAATAAAGCAGTTCATTATATTTTACTTCTGGGTTGAAGATCCTCTTTGGCATCCTTTTGATTGCAGCAGCTATTGTGCGGGTGTCTCTTTTCCAGAGTTTAAATTTCTCTTTGTCTTGGAGCTCCTGAATCTTCTGCTCAACTTCATCATATGAGATAAATTCATCATCGACATTTATTATAGACATTTTAAGACCCTAAGAATTACCCTAAAGAGTTCCCTCACTATGATTGAATCTCCCTTCAGTTAAATCAATGCAGCAATAAAAAAGTAAACTGACATCCTCTGCTTGACTGGTATCCGCTTTTAAGGGGTTAAAAAACCTGAAAGAGAGTTAAAAAAAAACAACTAAAATTTTAGAAATTATTTCTTTATTTTATTTACTTAATTAAATATGACAATTCAGCACATATATTATATTTCCCATCATTTCATTACATGGCAAAAAGAAATAATTAAAAATTGTATACTACATAAGGGAATTGTTGTCTTTACCAGTATAAAGACTTTTAACAAAATCTATATACTGGTAAAGACATCACTTTCCTTATTTTATGTTAAATAGCCATTTTGTAAGGCTTATAGAAAACCTGAAAAGAATATTAAAAATTTTTTTTAAGTTAGGCTAATAAAAAAATATCTTGAAAAACTAAGATTGTAATATGGCTTGCTGATGTCAGCCAGGAAAGAAAGGTGAAAAGTTTCCCCAATAAACAGTACCAGTAGCTTTAGCTCCCAAATTGTTTTGTTAATTTTCTGTTCTACTAAAATAAAATTCAGGTTTGGTTTCTCATTCTATGAGGTGTGTTAATACTTTGCATGGGATTTATAAATGAGCATACATGCCAACATGTAGGATCAAAAACTGTACTGGTACAAAAACTCCAAACAAAACTGTACAGACAAAGTGAAAGGTAAAAATTTTTAATTTCATTACCAATATTTTGAATTTGAATGCATGCAAAATTTGCCTTCTTGTAAGCTCAAACATAAAGCATAATTTTTAATTTTGCAATAAAAATTTTATGCGCTTGCAAAGAAATTTGAAGAAAAAAAACAAAAAGAAAACAAGTCATTGTAACTTCTTCATCAGATCGATTAT
The DNA here is from genome assembly GCA_964033795.1 of Lymnaea stagnalis. Lineage (NCBI taxonomy): Eukaryota > Metazoa > Mollusca > Gastropoda > Lymnaeidae > Lymnaea > Lymnaea stagnalis. The sequence goes on from CAXITT010000247.1 coordinate 184,947, forward strand.
CTACATCAGGCCTGCACAACTCAAACTGTAAGGCGGGTTGTAATACTTTATGAAAAACTTGTGCAGGCCAAAAAAAAAAATTGGGCAGGACTTGGGCAGGCCAAAGTAAATAGGACGGGGGAAAAGCTATTAAGGAGAAAATAAAAATAATTAATATTTCGTTACTTCGCGGGCCGCAAAGTGGGTGGCGGGTTGCATGTTGTGCAGGCCTAATCTACATGATGATGGTTGAGAAAAAAAGTATTTAACAGAGGTGGAATCTCCCTTCATTGCCTCAAAGTTTCGTTTGTGCAACTATTATGTTTTAAAATGTGCTTCAATTTCACATTAGTAGCCAGAAGTAGGCACATAAATGTCTTATTTGAAAACTAAATGAGATGATCCGATTAATGAAGCTTCAATAATTCCAAGGTTACCACTCAGGAAGAAACTTTCCCCACATGCATGTCTCATTTCAACTTAAGTTTCTTTATTTAAAAAAAAATTAGATTAACTCACTTTATTGGAAGTTTCCAGCTAAAGTAAAATAATAAATTAAAAAAGAATACAATATCAATTATTACTGATAAGGGTCTTAAATAAAATATTATTTGGCCTACGAATACAATGAAGAAAACTTTAGTTTTAACAATTATTAACATGTTAAATTAAACCAGGCTGTGGTGTAAAAAATAATAAAAGACAAAACTCCTAATAAAGCTGTTCATTGTTAGTGATATTGAATTTATTTTATTATTTAATAGACGTTAAAATAACAATAACATGTAACGACACTGCAGTTTTTACTAAAATTGTTGCACAAACGGATTTCTAATTAAGGTTCACTACACAAAGTAGCTACTATCCTAAGGATTCCTGTAATAGTTACAGGTATATTATGTAGATACTGGTCAAACCTCACTCAAATTTTTTGTTTAGATGGCCTACTGATCCAAACACGAGGCAAAAGGTCATTCTGAACCAACGAAAAGGATTTAAGCTTCTTTTTGACCTACGACGCATTTATAATTCTTGTTTTGAGTGCAAATAAAAATATAATTTTTCTCTAAATCCTTGAAAAACCATCCATTCTTAATCCTGTCTGGCCGTAGCGGTACATCTTTTAAAAATTCCTAAAAACTGTAGGGTACAGATTAGCATATATTTAAGTAAACACATTCACAAGCATTAAGAAAAGAAAAACACTTGTAGTCCACTTATTAGCCTACTTCAGCAAACATAGCCTCACCACAAAATTCTTTATCAGTCTTTATTTTATCTCACAACATTTACAATAACTTAGCACTTATCGGTGTGATCGTGTCATCATCAATTTTGATCTACCTTTTTCCAATTTATTTAGGCTTGGTCTTAGTGTCAGTGGTCTACAGCCTATACTATATTATTACGATTTCTACGCAGAAATTAGGATTATCATTAATAATATCAAGCCATGCATTTGCTTATTCATGCATATTCACCAAGGGCATATAGTATATAGCCTTGGTCAACTTTGCATCGCAGCATGCGAAGAATGAACAATAATATCAATGACCGTCGATAGATAAGTAAAAGTAAAGGCTCTATAACTATAATATTAGTATTACAACAATGTATCTCTATAACTTAACTGAGGTCATAATAATAATGATACTTCTAGTTCTATTCATATTACTTTTACAGTAAAAGGATTGGGAATAAAATATTTTTAAGCAGGCCTCCTATGCCTATACTATTATACTATACTAGCATTATACTCATTTAGTTTTAGCATCATAGTAAGTATTTTGTTATTGATATCCCAGTGGTCAGTCATTTATGCAGCCGAAAAATATACATTCAAACTTCAGCTGACATTCATCATAATTAATGATAATGGGTCACAGACAACTACAGAATTATTAAGTTCCCACTTATGACTTATGGCCCTGGCAAGGAAGGGGGTTGTTGAAATAGCGTTCATTTTACATAATTTTCATTTGGCTATGCTTGAGTGCATTGCTTTAGCAATAATGTTTTCAAATTATGTGTGCATCTGTGAACTTGTCATACGGTATACTTATGCTCACAAAGTTTGTTCCTAAATTGAAGAAATTGTACAAATGACACATGATGACGATTTCCAGATAAGGCTTTATAAGAGCCGGAAATGGTAGACCGGTCGACCGGTTTTTTTTCCGGTTTCCGGTCTCGTGATATTAGCTTCAGAAAACAATACCTTTCACTTGTCTAGCCTCATAATTTCAGTGATTCCAATTAACATTATTTTTCAGATTTAAATTTAATTGAGAACCAGATGATTTGACGCAATCAGTTGGTAAATATTAAGTTCCACGTGCTCGTTTACTTTATATTCAATATTGCATCTAATCCAACAAATTTATTAGCGATGGACAGTAAAATATTTTTGTAAAAGAAGCCTAGTGGAAGCACACAATTATTTAAAAGACAAGTTTAGACGTTCGGCTAATCACTAATGTCTACATTAGTATAACCCACAACATTTTAAAAATTAACGTGACTGTAAATAATAATGTACTTACTTTAAATTTAATTCACATTTATGCATTTAAAAAAAAAAAGTTTTACTAAGGTGGCGTCCATTAATTATGTCAACGAAATAGTGGGGAGGCCCCGGGAGGGAGTTTGGAATTGTTTGACAGTTGTTAACAAGGGGAGAAAAAAAGTGTGTGGGGGGGGGTGGTTTAAGATTAGTTGACGTCAACAATCATGTTTTCTCTATTCAAAATTTAATCTTAAAAATTGATTGGTTATTACATTATTTTTAAAATTTTATAAGTGTTTTTTGCTGGCACCCGTCCGTCACAATGAGACGATGGACGAAATCCACATGGCCTGGGATTATACTTGAAGGATTATAAGCTGGTTCCCAACAGCAAATCGCCTCTCTCCACGCCGCTGGGTAACCCAAGGGAACATCATTGGATCTATGTCGAACCGTGGTCACTGCAGCGTCCTCAACAGCCTTACAATCATTGTATCAATGTTATCCGCCTTTCGGGACTCCATCTCCGGGTTTGATTTCAGAGTTTCCTTCTCTTAGATGAGTTGCCATCCAAGGTTAACGAGCCCCATCTACCCGGGGTGCTGGTGGGTTCTTGCTGGAATTGGACTCCAGACCATCAACTTGAGATTTGCTCAGTTTAGACCACTCGGCCACCCAGCACCTAAGTGTAAATAGTCATAATTTGTATGCGTTTAACAATATAAGATTTATTTAATGTGTGTCTGTTTGTACACTGCAGATGGCTGGTAAGAATGTTAGCACCCTTTGTTAGTGCATGAGAAGTCAAAAGTTGGCCTCTCTTCACCTGTAGATTCTGTTTGTCGCAAATGACTAGGGCGGTATGTTTGCGATTATGTTGCATGTATGGAACACGGTTCAAGTGTCACGTGCAGTCAAGATAAATCATATTGATAGAGTAGGAACAACGATATTTTTAGAGGCTGCATCTATAGGAACCTGGGTACCTATAATCGCCAGTGACTATTCGCACCCGGAGTGGCTCCGTACAGATTAATTGGCTTCGGAGCCGGGTGTGATAACAATAATAGTATTAGTATGTGAATTATTTTTTAAAAATTGTTTTTTCTCCTCGTTATTTCATAGATTCATAGTTTTATTCTTTTTAGTTTTTTTATTTTTTTATTTTTGCTTTGTTAATTTCTCTTAGGACGGGTAGATTTTTTTCTTTCTTATTTTGTTTTTTAGTTTAAGCCATTTTCGTAGATCATTTAAAAAAAAATAAATCTACTAATGAAGATGATTTAGATACATTTAATGTTTTCATTTGAATTTTAGAAAAGTAATAATATTAATTTCATCATTAAAATTAAATCCTTTATTTAAGATTATTTATGTGTATTGTTTAAGTTAAAAGATTTAATCACACAGTACTTTATGAATTAATTAGGTATTCTAAATAATGAAAATTTCATTCATAATGAATTAATTTCATCTATTCCTCTAGAGACCTTGGCTTAGTCAGAACAAAACCACCAATTTTAAACTTTTTCCTTGGCACTGGGAGTCATACATGCAGACACTGACTGTTTTTCCTATCTCGAATCTCCTTTCAACAACTTTTCTCATTTGACTTGACCTAATGCACAAGGTGGTTGCAATGAACATCTTAAAGTTAAAGGATGCCATTGTATAAAGCATGGGCATGAGAAAGAGACTTATTTTTGGAGGACTCGTCTTTTTTTTTTTTACCATCCCCCATATCTGTCTACTGGGTCTAACACACTGGTACATAATTTAAAATTTAATACAAAAAAAACAAAACTTAACTGACTTGAGAACATTTTTGTTTGGTTGTTAGTTATTTGAGTTGTGTACTCAAGAAATCCATAAAATATATTAGGGGCCAGTAAGGAGTAGGCAGCGAATAAACTCATTCAATTAGGTCACATCATTCCTTTTCCATTTGTCTCCTTTTACTTTCTCACCCGTACAGTTAACTATTGTTTGTATCATTTCTTCATTTAAGTACAGATGTAATGAGTGAGTGGGAGCAAATATATGCGATCTGTGAAGGGAGTTTGGTTTCAAGGCAACTAAGTCATGCCACATTGAAAATAAAATACTGATAACCCTAAATAAATAGAGCCATTGAAAAAAATATAGTACATACAAACCATACACAAACAGGAAGATAAAAATCCACTAAAGTTTATTTTTTAAACATTTGTTGTATACCAATTTTGACTTTAACGCAAAATGAATAAAGACAAATTTGTATTGCATTGTATTGTAACTTATTGTACTGTATTTTAAATGAAACTTGGCATACACATTAAGAATAACATTGACATAAAGTTTAAAGAAGCTTATTACACAGCAGTTATTGGAAGTGTTACAAATGGCATGTATGTGGGTGTCACATAAATATTCGAGGACTCTTCAGGAGTAACAAATGTAAAAATGTTATAAAACTTTTCTAGTTGGATATACCTGGTATATAAAAAAAAGAGCCTCTTGAATTTTGTAAAGAATATCAATGAAAAGAAGCATGCAATGTTTGAGGGCTGTAGCTAGAATACTTTTCCTCCCAATTCATTTGGCGTTACTAAAAAATCTGGAAAATGCAAATTGAGAAAAATGAAAAAAAGTATAAAATTGTGTTTTTTTTAAATTAGAGGGCTGCATGAACGATATAAAATGCATACACCATGTACATATATCATTCATGAATTAAAAAACAATTAGAAAACTAAAGCAGAAAAGATAGAAACAAAAATTTAACACACGAACCTAATAAAAATAATACATAAATTAAAAAAATTCTGAAAAATTTTCCTTTGAGATATTTGTTTAAAAACCATTCATCATTAAGTAGAAAATGTCAATATAAATAAGCATGCAAAGTTTCAATTATGTAGTTCCAAAAATTTTTCCTCCTGATTCATCAATTGACGTCAGAAAAAAAATGAAAATGCTATATTGATAAAACTGAAAAAGACACTGACAAATGCTTATTAAAAAAATTAAAGGTTACTTGAACAACATTGGATGCATACATCATGAACACATTCCACTCTTTAATTAAAAACAAAATAATTTAAGTACATAGATATAATTGATAGAATATAAATGAATGCATTTTCCCAACACCCCACTAGCCTTGAGCCTAATAAAAATAATAAGATAATAAAATCTTCGGAATTTTATATATGAGACATGTAATAAAAAAAAAAACATCAATCATTATGTAGAGAATATAATAGAAAAAACCTTGCAAATTTTGAAGCATGTGGTAATAATACTTTTCCTCATAATACATTTGACGTCAGAGATAAATGGAAAATCCTAAGTGGACCACTTTAAAAAGATAAAAAAATTCAATTAAGCAATATTAGAAATATAGGAGTCAAATAAAATGAAATTTAAAGCATATCAATGTGAAATTATCATAAAAGATAAGAATTTTTTAGATACTTTTACAATTGTTAAACAATATTGTAAAACATGTCAATGTTAATGTTTTTTAATAAGAAATCAATAGACTCAGTGTAGGAAACAAAAATCTGGCCAAGAAATATAATAAAAATGGTTATTTACACAATTTTGTAAAATAATTTTCAGCACATTAAAAACATTTACATATTTATAAAAGTAGCTGAAATCTTTCGGAACCAATCATTGCGAATTAGCAGTGAAAATAAATTTACAAGAACAAGTCAAGAATGACGATTATCTCAGCAAGGCCTTTTCAAACCCAGTTGTTGGGTTCAGCTGTCTATGTTCTATATACCGGTATTCACTTTTCTGCGTGTTAACTTGTCCGTTGGTTCACTAGTCCTGTGTTTGGATGTGTTATAGTGAGTTGTGGGTTTACTTGTCCTGCGTTCATTTGCGCGGCCACCGCAGCGGACACAAACCATACAGTTTATGCAGCATTAACGATCAGAAATCTGCTTAAAGTAAACCTATACACGGGTAAGCCGCGGTGACTGCGTTGCTGCCCACAGCCTTACTTAACAGAAACATGGCAAAGCCGTGGGGGCCACGTCGCTCTAGCAATGCCGACGTATTACTTTAGTGTATCAGAGAATGACTTTGGTAATCAGCAGGCCAGACCAGGGAAACGGCCCATGGGCAAAAAAAGGTACGAAGCGAGAGACTCGGCTAAGTAGTAGAATTCCACCAACAACAGAGACTGAGAGAGCGCCCAATGTCCAAGCGTTGGTTGATGTGTAACGTGTCCTCATAATGAGCAGATCTGGGAAACGTTTTGAGCGGACCAGGGGTTATGTTGCGATATGTTAACTAGAAAGTTGTGCCACCCACTACCACTAAGTTTCTTCAGCTCGCCGAAAATGCCGCCCCTCATTATAAATTAAAAAAAAAAAAGTGGCACATGTGTGGACCACCCCCTCCACAGCCCCCTTCCTATGCAAGTGAATTGACTTTTTCTCGACAATTGTGAGTCATAGTAGGCAAATAAGCATTTAAATGGTCTGTGGTTGGTCAGCTGTAGTTTGATAGATGACACTTAATTATTTAGATGCCACCTAAGTTGACTCTGGTTTGTGGTGAGTGAAATGAGAGTCAGTGTTAGTGATTTTATGTATCTGGATGGAACCAAGTTGCTTAGTTAGTCATCTGTTTGCAATGGTGTTTATTTCGCTACTGACATACATTTCATTACTTTCCCGCTTTTTGCCTCTTAGTAAATCACCAGCTATTTATTGAGAAAGAAATCGAAAACTGTCACAAATTTTAAACAAGGAAATTGACAATTTTATTAAAAGTTAAAAAAAATATTTCCCACGTAACCCCCACCCTCAAAATTCTAGCCGCGTTACGTCCGTAATGGATGGACAACCGTGCAAAGGAAAAGCAGCGCCCGGGGCGAATGCGCCCGGGTGAATGCGCCCCCTGTTATTGAGGTCCCTTGCGAGTACCACCTTTACATTGCTGTGCATGTATCCAGTGGGCTAGAAAGACATATCAGACAAAGTAGATAGATATATATATATATATTTTTTAAAATTATACAAATCTACATATATCCTATTGGGCAACATTTATAACGTATCTTTGAAGACAGAAGAGTTCTCCTTGTTTTCCCACAATGGCGTCGTAAATGACAAAAGATTCATGAACTGTAGGCTACTTTTTTTTTTATCTTGTTCAATTTTGTTCAATGGTTATTGTACATGAACATAAATATGCTATTTTAGGCCTTTATTTCCATCAGGTAAAGTACCGTAAAGAGGTAGTTTTAATTTTATATCACTATAAATAATTATCGCGCTTAAATTTCATTGCCTTAAGTAGATACTTTGACTTTGGTCAAAAATGTAAACATTTTTTAAAAATCAACCAATGGCACAGTTGAATAGAGCTAATTTTAAACAGAATTATAACACCAAAATCATATTTTTAGCTGTTGTAGTTTTAAAGTTATGAATTTTTAAAGTACGACTTGGTTTGTCATTTTTTAACATGACTGTAGATACTTTGGTCAAAAATGTAAACATTTTTTAAAAATAAACCAATGGCACAGTTGAATAGAGCTAATTTTAAACATAATTATAACACCAAAATCATATTTTTAGCTGTTGTAGTTTTAAAGTTATGAATTTTTAAAGTACGACTTGGTTTGTCCTTTTTTAACATAGACTGCATCTCCACATTCTGTGACCTCATTCCGCTGATCGCGTCATGCGCAATGACTATATAGTTTATATAAGGCAACGCATTCCCTTATCACTAAAATACTGTTTAGGGTCGACTTATTTTAAACTTTCAACTTTGGCACATGAATAATTAATAAAAGCTTTCCCTTACCAATGGTTTAGTAGCTTTTGCACACGGAAAACTCTTATGAATGAAACTCTGAGATAGTACTACAACGTAGCCGTTATGCAAGTGGCTGTGAATGGTTGCCAATGACAACGTGTTGCACACGGAAAATTCTGATCATTTATATTATGGACTCTGCAGGGTTTTTAAAGCTCAAATTAAAACATTTCCAGTTTAAATGTCTTCAAAATGCATTCTGAAACACAAATTATAAAATATTTTGATGTATATAGTGGTAATAATTAAATATTTCCTAAGTATCGGCAACTTCCGCCATTAAAAAGGGGGCGTGGCCCAAGCCATGTCGAAATTAGGCTGAGCCACCTTATGGTGATATGGGTCACTGTGACAAGTGTAACAAACGTGGGACACGACCTACATCAATGAAACTTGGCACAGATATAGATCAATATCTAATGCTCATACAGATTTAATAAAAAAGGACCTTATCTTATTATTTCACAAAAAATTTTGTATGCGAAGATGCCTTATATATACCAAAGATTTTCAAAATAAAGGTCGATTGAAAAAAGCAAAATAGCTGGCTAGAAATGTAGGCCAAGATGTCTTCCAAATTATAAGGCCGGAAACGGAACTCAAATATATGTGGAAAGAACTAATTTAATAATAAATAGACACACACATCGGAAAATTAAAAACTCGGATTTTTCGGCGCCGACGCCCATTTCCGATACAAAAAAAATAGTAGTCTCCCTTGTTTCATCGAAGTATCTAATATAAGCATAGGCAACCTATCCTGAACCCTAATTTAATAATCGCTCCCTATGCCTAACCTGAACCCTAAATCGATCCCTATGCCTAACCTGAACCCTAATTCATTGCAACTATAATAAACACGGAAATGACGTCATGGGATGATCTCTCAGAATTAGTATAATGTTCAGAGATTTTTGTGATATTATTTTTGGGGGGACCTGTGTAGGTCAATATCTAGATACTTTGGTCAAAAATTTAAACATTCTGTAAAAATAAACCAATGGCATAGTTGAATAGAGCTAAATTTTTACAGAATTATAACACCAAAATTATATTTTTAGCTGCTGTAGTTTTAAAGTTATGAATTTTTAAAGTACGACTTGGTTTGTCCTTTTTTAACATAGACTGCATCTCCACATTCTGTGACCTCATTCCGCTGATCGCGTCATGCGCAATGACTATATAGTTTATATAAGGCAACGCATTCCCTTATCACTAAAATACTGTTTAGGGTCGACTTATTTTAAACTTTCAACTTTGGCACATGAATAATTAATAAAAGCTTTCCCTTACCAATGGTTTAGTAGCTTTTGCACACGGAAAACTCTTATGAATGAAACTCTGAGATAGTACTACAACGTAGCCGTTATGCAAGTGGCTGTGAATGGTTGCCAATGACAACGTGTTGCACACGGAAAATTCTGATCATTTATATTATGGACTCTGCAGGGTTTTTAAAGCTCAAATTAAAACATTTCCAGTTTAAATGTCTTCAAAATGCATTCTGAAACACAAATTATAAAATATTTTGATGTATATAGTGGTAATAATTAAATATTGCCTAAGTATCGGCAACTTCCACCATTAAAAAGGGGGCGTGGCCCACGCCATGTCGAAATAAGGCTGAGCCACCTTATGGTGATATGGGTCACTGTGACAAGTGTAACAAACGTGGGACACGACCTACATCAATGAAACTTGGCACAGATATAGATCAATATCTAATGCTCATACAGATTTAATCAAAAAGGACCTTATCTTATTATTTCACAAAAAATTTTGTATGCGAAGATGCCTTATATATA
>CAXITT010000247.1:195738-212196 GCA_964033795.1 Lymnaea stagnalis
GGGGGGGGGGGGGGGGGGGGGGGGGGGGGGGGAGGAGGTGGATTATTGCATCAGACCTGTTAACTCTTACGATTTTGGCATATTATGTAGGCTAATATTTTTAGATGTTGTTTATGATTTTTATAACCTGCTAATCAGTGTCATTAGTCCTCTCCATTTTCCTGTATGCCTGCGAATCCTGGACATTAACAGCCGATCTTGAAAGGAAAATAAAGGTGATGGAGATGAGATGCTTCAGAAGCATTTTTGGCAGCTGCTATAGGGACCATATCTCTAATGAAACAGTGAAAGAAAGGGTTCGTAGGCAATTGGGGAGTACGATGACCTACTGGTGACTGTGAAAAAAACGCAAACTACAATGGTACGGCCACGTAACAAGGAAACAAGGGCTTGCCAAAGAAATATTGCAGGGGACCACAAGAGGAGGGAGAAGAAGAGGAAGACAAAGAAAAATATGCGAGGATAACATCAAAGAGTGGACAGGACTAACACTGGGCAATGCAGTGGGTAGTGCTGAAGACAGAGAGGAATGGAGGAGGATGATTCACATGTCATCTGTGGCGCCCCAACGGTCCAAGGACTAAGGGACATGATGATGATGATGAATGGGAATTTTAGGTGCTATTTGACAAGTTATGACTAAGGGACATGAGGATGAGGAGTATGGTTGTACGCCGAGACCCGCCAAAACTATGATTTTCAGAGACTCTGTGAAAAAATATTATGATTATGGTAATTTTTTCCGATAAAATAAAATACATTTTTGGTTGTTGAAGTTTTAGCACTTTCTAATAAAGATCTGGCAGTGTTGCAGTGAATGGAACAAGAAAAACGATTGGTTGTAATATTTTTTAAAGTTTAGACAATCATATTTTATATTATGTTATGTACGCACTGAGAGGGGAGGTGGGGGTTGTTGATTAAGGAGATTTTGCATATGAGACGCTTGGGGCTAATGGTAGTTGGGGATGCCACGACGTCTCTTTTCGGTGTTTATATGTGAGAGTCACTTCCCTTTGTTTATTTTTAGATAACTAATATTTTTATGTATTAGTATTAATTTGCCCGAGGAATGTTTAATATTATATTGTATTTGTTTCTTTTGGGTTTTTATTTTCATAATAAATGAAAAAAAGAAATATAATTTTTAAATATAGACATTAAATTTTATGTTCTTTTTTGACAAAATGGTGAGAAATTATTTTTTTTTGTTGGGTACTTTATAATAATGCTGATATAGAAAGGAGTGCTTAAATATTACGTCTGTTGCTATTCTTGATTGCTTGACCGGGTGCCCGGTAATTTCAAAATTGGTTGTTGTTTTTTTGCATCGTCAGCAGTTTTAGTTAGATAAATATTGGGTAAATTTACCGCCCGTTTTTGGAATCGTCTGGAAAGTCAGGATGAAAGGAGTGTGATTAGATTGGCTCATGAGTACCGATCTCATTGCAGATAGAATGTCCCCATTGTAAGAAGGGTATGAAATTGTGTGCATGGGCAAAAGCTTCAGATGGGTTTGCATGGCAATGTGGTGACAAAAGTCATGGCAATGTACGTAGTTTTAGTGACAGTAGATTGACATGTGAGATTATGTTATTTACACATTTTTGGTTAAGAAAAATGCCTTTGGGACATATTGCGAAAGAAGTAAGCATTTGTTGGAGTACCGTAAAAGACTGGGTCAGCTTTTGTGGCGAGGTCTGCGTGGAAGCGTGTGTTGTGATGAGTGAGAGTTTAGGAGGAGTGGGTAAAATTGTGGAGATGGATGAATCCAAATTCGGCAAGCGGAAGTATCATTAGAGGCAAACGCGTAGAAGGAAAATAGGTGTTTGGTGGGATTGAAAGAGGATCAAACAAAACCTTTTTCAGGGTTGTTGAGAACCGCGGTAAAGACGTCCTCCTGGCAATAATTAAAGAATGAGTGCAGCCAGGAACCACAATAATTTCTGATTGTTGGAGGTCTTACAACTGTAGGGTTTCACCACCTGAGGGTGAACCATACAATTAAGTTCAAACACTCTGAAACGGGCGCGCACACCAACACCATAGAGGGCACCTGGAGTGCAATTAAACGATCTCTGCCCACAAGAACCTGTCCTGGGGAGGAGCAGCTCAACTCATATTTATTTGAATATATGTGGCGACACTTATGTGGTAATAGAGTTTAAATTAGAGAATTTTTAAATGCTATAAAAATTGTGTATCCTCCCCAAATACAAGATTCTGATGCATAAGGAGTGAGTAAAAAATTATTGAAATTTTGTTGATTTTTAATAAAATTTTGCTTGGGATAGATATAGGGTTAAGGTTAGGGTTAGGGTTTTTAATAACACATGTTTTGCACTACTTTTTTAGCTGGCATCTTGGTTGACACTTCATGTGACTTCACGTGTTGTGTCAACCAAGATGGCGGCCATTGAGAAAATAGTGGCATCCACAATGACCATTTACCAATGCTTGGATAGGGGGATAGGTGGGTGTGTCAAAGGCAATAAAAATTGGAATGCCATACAAATTTCACCTCAACCTATCGTATTGATGGTAATGATTGTCATATTGTTGCTTTGTGCGTCACAATTAACTACCTAGATGTGTCAAAAGTAATATTTAGTCTAGTTGCCCTCGCAATAACTTCACTTGACCATCCCCTTTTTCTGCTACCAAGCGTGTGATGTTACATAATTATTTTGGATTTGGACATATTTTTTAATATCTAGTTAGTCGCATTTGAAATATTGAAATATATTTTTAGAACCCACAAAACAGCTCTATCCCTTAAACAATATATCCCCTCAAATACTTGCTGTAGTTATTGAGTGTCAAAACGATTGCAAAAAACATTTTGAAATCAAAGCCTGTAAGTCCTTTAAAGAAGCACTGAGTAAAAAGTACATCCTTGACATCTTTTTGTCAAATATTAAATTCAAAATCACTTTTCCAAAATCAAGTAGCTTGTGTAGAAGCTATGTTTTAATAAAATAAAAAGAGCAAATTTCTGAGTGCAGCTTTAAAGATGATTTGTGCCATAGGAATAATTATTTTAGTGTCATACCAGATATTTTCATTAATATCTTTATTATTTAATTTTCTTTTATTCATATCAGATATAAAATGTGGCAGAGATATAGCAACAGCTATGATTTTAGAAATTTCTGCAATGACTATGAAGAAATTAGCCATTAGGATGCCGAGATTGCCATTCAGTATTGGTACTGATGGTAGTAAAGACTCAGACAAAAAGCAGTACTCTCCAGAGTTCACCATTGAAGGATAGGGTGGCCTTGTAAATTCTCATCTCCTAGCTTTGCCGGTGTACAAAGCATCCTCGGCCACAGGACAGAATATATATTTAAGATCATGGCCGATGAATTGAATTCATAGGGCATTTCATGGGTAAACTGCATTGCATTTGGCTGTGACAATGTCAATGTGATGACTGGCCAATACAATGGGTAAATTGCATTGCATTTGGCTGTGACAATGCCAATGTGATGACTAGCCAATACAATGGAGTATACAGTTTTATTAAAGGAGAGCAAGACACTTATCTGGCATGACGCTGCCTCCATCTGGTGCATCTTGCAGCTAAAAAGTGGGGCTTCCTGTCTACCCCCAGTTGAGGAGGTCCTGGTTGACATTTGTTACTTCTTCAAGAAAAGTTTGAAGAGACAGTGTGAATTGAAAAACCTGCAAGTCCTGTATGGTGCAGAACAGATGAAAAGTATCAAGCATGCATGCACCAGATGGCTTAGTATTGCAAGTTGCCTAAAAAGATTGTTTGAAAACTGGGACCACTTTATGCACTTTTTTTATGAAGACAAATGTACCGTACAAATTCCAAACCAAATAAGAAACCACATGATGGGCAGACAACTGCTGTGTTGGAAGGACATTGCACAACTTACTCTGTGAAGCAGGTTGATGCCATTTATGACTTTTTGCGGTCACCAACAAATCAAATTAACTGCTATTTCTTGTCTTACACACTGAAAGTTTATGATCAGGTGAGATGAATTTTTATATTTCATGAGTCTTGAATGCTGCATAATTTTACTCACATTTCATTGGACCAGCAATATTTTCTTACGATTCATTTTATTTTGTGCAAAGTTGTCTGTAGTGGTCATTAGTAATTTTGTATTATTTACCTTACCATACTGTTGTACTTAATAGTATTTTTATGACACATGGTTATTTTTACAGGTACTTGTCCAACTGCAGGCAGAAGAAGCCATGATCATCATGCTGAAGGAGATCCCTGCAGCCTAATTGGTGACTTGTACAGCAGATTTCTCTTGCCAACAGCAGTTAATGGTATTGACCAGATGAGCTTGTGTAGATTGGTTATGTTAATGTATGCATTTATGTTGTAGTTAGTTGGACAAATTTAATACATTTCTTTTGTTTTAAATTATCATCTAAATAGTTTATCATAATAACTTCAGTAATAGTTTATAATTTTTTTTGTCTTTCAGTTCCGATACAAGCTAAGAAGCAGTCAGAAAGATGATGCTGACCTGATTGTTGGATCTCAGGCAAAGACCATGCTGCAAAACAAAGAAAAGTACAGCCCCAGAGACAAGGGGGTTGTGGAGTTTTTTGCTTCTGTTGGAAAATATTTTGAGATGGTGCTTGACAACGTTCTAAAAAAGACTTCCCTATCAGATCCTGCACTTCAGAATGCTTCTGTATTTGATCCAAAAAAGGAGGTTAAACAACACCAGCTTGAATACTTCCTTACCAGATTCCCCATTCTGATCCCCAGAGGGACTGATGTTGACACCATCTATGAAGAGTTTGATAGGCACCAGCAGAGGAACATTGAAGATGGGGTAAGAGTTGACAGGATTTGGCAAACAATTAGCCAAAAGCACCCAGCCCTTAAGAATCTTGCACATGTAGTGAAAGGGATCCTCACCATATCTCACTCCAGTGCTGCGTGCAAGAGAGTATTCTCTATGGTCCTGAAAACATGCACAGACCAGGGAACAACAATGGTCCAAAAACAACAGAGGCCTTGTTAGTCCTCAAGAGAAAATCAGGAAGCTGCTTGGACTTGGATGAAACTTTCAGTGCAAAAGAACTCCAGCAGCTTAAAAGTTCAGCAAGCATCATCAATACACAAGGTATTTAAATATTTATAAAATGTGTACTCAGTTAAAGAATGTGCCCCTTTTATTGCTACCAAGTGTACTAATTTGTTCAGTATTGTACTATTCTGAGACAGTATTGTACTATTTTGAGATGGAATTGTACTATTTTTTGAGTTCCTGGGGAAACAAGTCTGGTGCATGAGTATAATATAAGCTTTAATTAAATGATAATATAATCGTAACTTTTTTTTTGGGTGGTGGGGGATGCCAAAGATTTTATAAAGCTAAAGCATCTAGACCTAGATGAGCCACACAGTGCGATCTTACTATGATAAAAACATCATGTTTGTGGCTCTTTAGGGTTAACAACACATGGTCAAGGGCTTACCAATAATCATGACATTAAATTACAATTTATTTACAACTGTAGGATGTTATAAACTATAATTATCATAAGGCAGATATTTTAAAAATAATACAATTTTGTTAACATTCACAATTTTTAGTTTTATAGTTAATGAAAATTCACAATATTTAGCTTTAATCTCAAATGTATTAAAATAGATAGCCAGTGTAAAAATGTATGAGTGTGTTTGTATGCCAATGTCAGAATTAATTTGTGATACAGATTAGAGAAGAGAACACATTCTTCAATGAGTGACGCTCAAAGTGAAGGAGTTTACCATCAGGGTCCCATTTGGATAGCTCTGCTCAGGACCATAAAAGTTACAGATGATGCTTTACCATTGCACCTTTTTTTGCTACATTTCAACACTATAAGATAAGATAAGGTAAGATAAGATTCTTTTCTTTATCCAAATAATGTGTTTTGATTACATTGTATCTATTCATTTTTAGCACATATCCAGCAAATATTCTTTCTAAGACAAAATTTTTAAACCAGAGCAATTTAAACACATCTAATGTGTGTCTCAAGTGCAATAATCAGGCATCATATACCACAGAATTTCACTCCCTTAGTGACAATATTAACTTTAATTAAGAGTGATTGTTTGATTTTGTTAAAGCCAGAGGAGCACTCTGTTAAATTCTAACAGACTGGGGAACAAAGAAGTGCATAACTTTCAGTGTTAACTTTAAGGGAAAGAATTCACCCTGATTGAGCTCATCTTAAGTATCTGTCGTGTCATGTTTAAAACAGAATGTTTACTTAATGAACTTGAATAATAAGTTTATACTAGAGGTGTGATTAGAATATTAAATATAGATTGTAAGTAGAGTTAGAATATTAAATTTAGACAAGAAATATGATTAAAATATTAAGTTTAGAATAGAAGTGTAAATTATGTTTAAAATTGTATTCCTCCAGATGAGTCTCCTCTCAAATTTGGTTGGTTGAATGTATTAATGAAAGCCATGGAGATGACCAAACTGGACTTTAAAAATTTCACATGAAGATGTCAGAACTAGACATTGAAAACTTCACATGCAGATGACCAAGATGGACATTGAAAACTTCACATGAAGATGTGAGAACTGGACTTAAAACTTTACCATGACAAGGATGAACTAAGAAGTAGGTTTTTTAAAAATGTTGCCTTCAATCGAACAAAAAAAACAACAACAAAACTACAACTATAATAAAAAGTTTATTACAGTAAAACCTCAGTTTTACGACCCTTAAATTGCCATTAAAACGAGGGCGTAAATTGGACATTTTCGAAAAATGACATTTAGAAAGCTAAGTAAACAAGTAAAAAAATACACATACCATTAAGTGTAGGCACCATCTTACATTTATAAATATAGATTAAACTCTGTCTCACAACCAATATAAACTCATATTGTCTCTAAACTCTGTCTCACAACCAATATAAACTCATATTGTCTCTTAAACTCTGTCTCACAACCAATATAAACTCATACTGTCTCTAAACTCTGTCTCACAACCAATATAAACTCATATTGTCTCTAAACTCTGTCTCACAACCAATATAAACTCATATTGTCTCTAAACTCTGTCTCACAACCAATATAAACTCATATTGTCTCACAACCAATATAAACTCATATTGTCTCACAAGGTTATATTTGAGTATAACAGAGTAAACTCTGTCTCACAACCAATATAAACTCATATTGTCTCACAACCAATATAAACTCATATTGTCTCACAACCAATATAAACTCATATTGTCTCACAACCAATACAGTCATTATCTTCCTGCTCCTAATTAATTCAAAAATAAAAATTAATGCTAGTTTGGTAGTTTTTTAAAAACGTGTGTAAGTGCTGAGTGCATGCTTAGAGTTGTAACTATTTATGTATAAGATAGGCGCATTAATATTGTTGTAATTATTTTTATTCAATCATTGAATAGTTTTTTTATTGAAAGAAAGCTGTTATATCTGTTTGTTTGCATGATTCCCCCACCCGTGCATGTTCTTTTAGTATGTCTCTTTGAACATCAGACATACTGTCGGCAAGGTCTGAAAGGCCACTGCTCAGGCCATAACTGGTCATCTCCTTGGAGTATATCAAAAGACAAATTAACGGTGCAGTGTTATTTCCCCTTCACTTCTTCCTAACTGCTTTAGTGCATCTTCTGCTTTTAAAAGTCGTAAACGAAACTGTTTTCTTCAAGTGTACAAATATAACATTGGAATCTGAACTTTTCAGGTGCTAGGTCGTAAAATTGAATTATTTGAAGGTCGCAAGTTGTGTTTTAGAGGGAGTCATTTAAGAGAGGTCATTTATATATTACAAAGCATCGGTGAATTTTTGTTCGGTCGTATGTTGGAAGAAGTCGTTAAGAGAGGGTTGCAAAAAGGAGATTTTACTGTATTGGAAAGACTTTACCATCACCTAGACAGCCCTAAAAAATATGCTAGGGTGCTTTTCTTTGACTTCTCATCAGCATTTAACACTATCCAACCTCACCTTATGATTTAAAAGCTTTATTTGTTAGGTTTAAATTCAAATTTTCAAGTGAGGTGAAATTTTTAACAAATTGCCCACAATATTTCAAGTTGAATTATCAAATATCATTAACTAGAGAAATATGTACCAGGGTACCACAAGGTTGCGTTGTCTCCCCTGTCCTGTATACAATATATACCAATAATACCCAGAGATCAACCAACAACATTCCAATAATTAAATTTGCTGATGATACTATCATTGCTTAATATCTGAAAGGGAAAGCATATACCATAACTTACTAGCTTTATCAGTTGGTGCAATGAAAATTTTCTTCAGTTAAGTGTCTCAAAACTGAAAGAAATGGGTGTCCATTTCCAAAGGGGAATCACCCAATTACAGATCTCACAATAAATAATCACAGTATTGAGGAAGTAGACACAAAAGTATCTAAGTATCACCATTAATAATAAGCTGACAGGGCATGACTTGGACCCTAACAAAAACAGCAGAAAACCTATTAAACACATGGGAGAGAAAATTTCTCCGGGAATCCAAGCATGGAAAAGAAAATCATTAGATAGGTCTGAGTGGAAAGAAGTAGTGAGGCAGGACAAAGCCCTACATGGACCATAGCGCCACAAGGATGGATGGATGACATGGCATGAACACAGCCAAATTTTTTATTAAAAAATCAACCAAAGACTTTTCTATCTTTAAAAAATGTACTATTTCGGTGTTAACAAACAAGTTATTAACTTATTATACAATGCAACAATTGGAAGCTTTCTAAACTTCTGTCCCATTACACTGCAGGTCTATCAGCTCCATCTACAAATTTGCAGGTGCAGTTTCCACATCTATGACAAATAGGTTAGAAACAGCTTGAAATGACTTTTCTGTGCTTCAAAGTCACTAAAGTGCCGTGCAAACTCAGCACAAAGTAAGTTTTTCAGCAAAGTGTGCATTGGGAAACACTATAGCTTGACTAGGTTCAACATTGCTTGGCAACAAGAAAAGTGAGACAAGTTGCATGTGTGTCTCCCATAATCACAGCTTAACTTGAAATGCCTTCACTGCATCATGCATATCAGTGATCAAGTGGTCCCGTCCCTGGAGATGAGTGGTTTTGTCAGACAGAAACGCCAACTCACATTTCCACTTTTTATTTTTAACCCGAAAAACTGTTCCCAAAGCTGCCCATGAATTAAGAGATTTCATCAATCAGCTGGAAAAATCTACTAAGAACTTTTATCAGACTTGGCCACCGCACCTCTGTATGATAAGGCATGCCGCCAAACTCTTGAGCCTATTTCCACCAAAAAATATTGAAATTACCTGTGATTTAAACTTTAGGCTCTGATAAAGTTGACGGTTTGTGTAACAGTGCTCGTTAAACCTTCCATGTTGAGGACATTACCACACAGCTAGCCTTGGTGTATGATGCAGTGATATGCTATCAATCTACCAGTAAATTTATCCTGCATTTTTAACCACATCCTTCCAATTAACTAGTCCACTTTTTTCGCTGCACATCGCCAGTGCTCCCCCCATCTGTTGTAAGTCCAACAAGTTTGTCCCAAGGCAAGTTCATGTCGGTTAAACTTTGACATTTGTTATCAAACATTTCTTTTCCTGTCATTTCTCATGCATTCCATGTCCAATATTTCTTCTGTAACATTGAAACTGGAGTCTACTCCATGGATGAAGATAGCGAGCTGTGCAGTGTCTGTCATGTCATTACTGCCATTGGCAGTAAGTGAGAATGCAACAAAGTCTTTATCTTTTTCGATCAGCCGTGTGTTCACATAAGTGGCCATCTCACAAGCCGATCAGCAACAGTATTTCTGCTAAGGCTTACATTTGCAAAATATGCTTTTAGTCTGAACACAAGACGTCACACACTTTCACCATGCAGCACTTCATAAGCTCTCCTTCTGTAAATGGTTGGCCTGATTTTGCAAGCTCCTTCGCCACAATAAAACTTGCTTTCACAGCAGCTTCAGTATGTGATTTTGCTTTGGTGAAAAACATTCCTCTTCAATTCTTCTACCTTCTGTTGCTTCTACTCTGCATTCAGGCTTTTTAACTCTTTCGATGCGGAACAACGCACACCGCGTTCATCCGCCGTTCTCAAAAGCATGGACCAACGCGCTGTGCGTTGTTTCAATTTCATGTTTGTTTCTTTGCTATTTCTCGGTTAAACTTTTTAAGAGCTATTTTTAAATAAGACTTTTACAAAGAAGAGTGGTACTTCATTGTTAATAAGCGAAACCAAGGTTTATTTGTTGTCATTTGGAGCACTATTTTAATGATTTTCTTCGCTTTTTTTTTCTACTGTTGCTATGGCTACTCTAGGCCCTAGTAGGTGAGTAAGTTTCCTAGACGACTAACGGCTCAAAAAGCTTTGGAATTGTTTTATACTATTTCTTTTGATAGCGAAGATGATTTACATTTAGATCAATCACAAGATTCCGATAGTAGTAGTTTTAGAGGATTTTAGTTATAGAAATGAAGATGAGGTATGCGTACATCATAGGGTTTGGGGAAAAAATGGTTATTTTCTGTAATTTATTTTATTTAAACTGAAAAAATAGCTTACAAACATATAGTCCTTTCATTTATATTTCATTTGATACCAAGTTTAGTCTTATAAACCAAAGAATAATATTTTAAATATTTTTTAATAAACCCAACCTCTCACTCTTTTTCGCTCTTTGAAAAAAATGTACATTTGTCTTGATGTTTAGTCTCTTGGGGCTGTATCAGATTATATTCCTTGATCACAGCAACATTATCTCCACGAAGTAGGTACAGATTGATACCACGTTAGCCATAGCAGGAAAGGGTGATGTAATATCCGGGCTCTACCTTACTTTCATTTCTGATGCGCCTATCCAAAATGAGCAACTGAATGTTGCTAGGCTACTGTAACAAGGAACATCCACTCACTACACAACTTTTATTGTCGCTTATTTTGATAGAAAAGCGAGAATGCTCTCAGGTAGCCTATCCTTGGACAATGCAGATTATTAGGGAATATGATTTGCACTTTATATCGCAGGGCCATTAAAAAATATTTGAGCCTAAAACTCTCTCTCATGCCTGGTATAATTGTACGCTGGTCAAAACCTCTTAGGCCTGAAATAATTGTACACTGGGCCTGATGTGGCCCATTGGCCTTAAGTTTGACAAGTATGATATAGGAGTACCTTTTTTCTTTAAATTTACAAATGCTTCTTTTGTTATGTTTTTTTTTTCAGATGCATAACTTTGATGTAGACATTGCAGTCTTTGTTACATGTAACAATAACCAACACATATTTTCATATTCAATGAGTCTTGCAGCTAAAGTGAAGTAGATGAAGTACATGAAACAGTTGAAATAAATGAATAAAAATACTATTGTAAAGGGACAGTAAATAATATTATTTTAATATTTTATTTTTTCACTTCCAGGTTAATGCATTCCACACAAGTGACTTGACGGTGAAATCCAAGATTTTTCAGTAAATCTATATGATAGATTCTTGGTTGACAGCTGATTGTGCACCATATCTTGGCTGGCAGCTGAATATACACCATATCTTGCCTGGCAGCTGAATATACACCATATCTTGGCTGACATCTGAATGTACACTATACCTTGTCTCACACCTCAATGTACACCACACCATCTTGGCTGACACCGGAATGTACACCACGCCATCTTGGCTGACACCGGAATGTACACAACACCATCTTGGCCGAATGCTGAATATACACCACACCATTGTGACTGACACCTGAATGTACACCACACCATCTTGACTGACAGCTGAATGTACACCACACCATCTTGGCTGACACCGGAATGTACACCACACCATCTTGGCTGACATCTGAATGTACTGTACACCATATTGGCTGACACCTGAATGTACACCACACCATCTTGCCTCTCATCTGAGTGTACAACACACCATCTTGGCTGACACCTGAATGTCTCAACCCAAGTAAACAAATTTACCAAATTATTAATAAAATAAATTTCTACTAACACACAACTAAAATTTTTAGACTTTTCAATCAACCTGTTCATTGTTTCAATCACTCAAACTTTAACATTAATGGTTTCAAACCTATACTATTTTTCTTTTGTGATTCATATAAATATCACCTTGTTGCTGTATGAATATGCTGCTCCACAAAAACTAATAATACAGACTTTTTAATTACCCTAACCTGTCTTGGCATGAAGACTGAATGATACAATGTATTACCTTGACAAGTTGGTTCAAATAGACTGATGAGCTGAATGATTTACCCTAATGCTCAGTTCAGACCATCAAATATCATCAAATTTTTGTTCATACATTTGATGCAAATTTTGTATGAAGCCTTGTCATAACTTTAAAATAAGTATGTGATCATATTTTGATGGCGTGCACATTTTTTAATATCTGTATGATTATGCACCCTCCATATCACGTGAACAAACACTAAGAAGAATTTCATCAATCTAGGTCACTAGGTCGTGTTTACATTGACTAAGCTAAGTTATCAAAACAACAGCAGCCTCCAAATAATAATTATGTGCTTAATTTAGAAAAAGATGTAATAGAAACATTAGACAATAAATGGGCGAAGGGCATGATGTAATTGAAAGGTATTTATAAATTAAATAGGCTTATTATTTGTACAGCATATATACCGGTACTATAACCCTGTAACTGTAACACTAATGACTACTTTGTACTTCCAATCGGATCAATGAGAAATTTTATCAGCTCGAGCTCCAGGTAAAGAAAATATTGCTCCTGAGCTCCGTAACCCTGATTACAAATAACAATTAGAAATTTAATTCTCCTACCCCCACCCCCTTTTTTGTTTTTAGTGCTACCAAAATGGATGCCCCCTTAATTTAATTAAAGAGTTCAACTTTTTAAATTAATAAACTTACTATAGGCACAGTATAGGTTAGTTATTATAGTGTTGTTCTGTGGCGACCCCTTAGGTCCACTTTTTAATAATTTCCACAGCAAACGTAAAATCTTATTATATTATTGTTTGAGTCATGTTATAGACATTTTTTTTTGGTCGAATGTATAAAAATGAAAAACTTGACTTTAGATATAATAAATATTTAAATAAGGACCCTTCAAATGAGATAGAATCATAATAAAAAGCTTACATTTCTCAAAAATACTGTTATATTGTAGAAGTATAGTAAAGCTCTCCTGAACATTCATAAATAAAAGTTCATTAATAAAAAAAATAATCAATATAATTTTTCAATTGATTTAATGGGAATTTTAGGTGCTATTTGACAAGTTATGAGATACCGGTAGTTAAAAAGAGAATTAGCAGTACTCTTCTTCTTGGTCTGATCAACTGCCAGTGGAAAATAGGCCATTAACTATTTCTTTCCATTTCTTCCATTCTCTAGATATCTTCTCCAGCTCTTGACAATTTTTATAACCCGGTATATTGTTGTTGACATCCCTTTACCAAGTTTAGGGAAATCATTCCTGATTTATGTATTTAAATGAACAAAACACTCATTTGTAGTACACTGCATTAGATTTTTAAAATTATTTGGAGTACAATTATTTATACTTTTATATACTGGTACTCTAATTTAAACTATAAAAGATAATATTTTAGGGAGTGGTAATCTCCTTTTAAAATAATTTCAAGATAAAAACACCTTATTTAAAACATACAAATTCAAGTGCATTCACAAATACAAAATCACAGATTTCACAAGAACTCAGAAACAAAATTGTATACATTTTATTAAAAATAAGCAGTGCTAAATGAAGTTATAAATAGCACTACCATTAGTTGCAGTATTTGTATATTTGAAAATAGGATGTCACAATCATCTTTGACAATGAAAATCTTGTCCTTTCATTGTCTCTCAAGTTAGGGGATTGTAAATGTGTCTCTAGTGTTTAATAATTTCTGGAAAAAAAGATACATTTTATTTATTACTCATAAAAATATTTAAATACATACATTATAAAGTTATGATCACACTCATTTTTAAGTATAAACATTTATTTTTTTAATTATAAAGTAACTGACCTTACTAGTAAGGTATAAACTAACTTGAAATTTAAAAAATAATTTAACAATCATAGGGTATAAATATCTGTTACCGGTACAAAAAATATTTGTATACAGTTTATAAATGTAAACAAATAAAAGCTATTTTTAATATTTTCTTAATAAATTATTTACACAAAAATAAAAATGCTTTAAAATCAAATTTACAACAAAAAAAAATAAAAAAATTGAAGTAATAATGTACAGGATATCCCAGAAGAATTCTTTTTTTAAGTATAAAAGTCATATACTTCTATTAAAAATGTATATTAAAAAGTATTTTAAAGATTAAAAAATGTAAAATTATTTAGAGAAAAGTACCACGTGAACAAATAAAATTAAATTTAGCATAAAAGAATTAAATGTTAATTTACTGAATACTAGTAAAATACATTTTTAACAGAGAGATATTTTTCCCCCTCGATTTTGCAAAATACGGTCAAAGGGAAGCAATCATTAAAATAAACAGATTTTTTTAAAGACGACACGATAGCTTCCCATTAATTATAATTTTATTTATACGATTCAAGAAAGTTAACTCTTGTCACCTTGGGGAAAGATCGTATTAACTTGGTTATTGTTCCTAATTCTTTATGAAAGTATGGGAACTAACTGCTGTCACCTTGATGGACAAAATAATTTTTTGAGTTGCCTCTAATTGAGGACTCTTTTATACCAAAAGTTTATTAAAACAACATAATTTTATAGCTTTCCTTAGGATAAAGAAGTCTTTTATTGGGGTAGTGTTTGGTTGCTGTATCCATGTACTGGCATCTTTGCAACGGTTGGGGGTATGATGTTGCTATTCTAACAGCGGTCAATTCTAACGGCTCCTAGCTGATGCTGTGGTTTGAATTACTTTTCCTAAATTATAGATAAAGAATAATAAGGATAACTTTGTCAGTAATTTTCAAGATACAAAACAAACATTAGTTTTGTTCTTTACTATGATTATATGTTAGTGTTAATAATAGAGGGCATTAAGGACCATGTTTTCGAGTTTTTCTCTTTGAAATAAATAAATATTATTAAATTCAAACTGTTTTTAAATAACAGACCACACATTTTTCTTGAAGTACCAAAAGCTTTAATGAGCAAAATTTAAAGCCATATAGTAAAAAAAAAAAAAAAGGGAAAAAAAGAAAAAACTAAATTGAAATAAATAAATATTTTTAAATTTAAACTGTTTTTTAATAACAGACCACACATTTTTCTTGAAGTACCAAAAGCTTTAATGAGCAAAATTTAAAGCCATATAGTAAAAAAAAAAAAAAAGGGTTAAAAAGTTAAAACTAATTATGACTTAAATTTAACAAAATGGGGGCAATTAGCTCCAGCATGTTCAACGCCTATATGTCACATAGGTAGTAGGCAATTCTGACAGATCCATTCCATGGCTTCAATATCAGCTTTTTCTGGGATTTCATTATCAAAACTACATTTAAAAAAATTTAAACCTATTTCTACAAATTAATAACTTTTGTTTTCAATTTAAACTGTATCTGTGTAATGCTATATGAATTAAAACATGGATTTTATTAATCAGATCAATATTATTTGGTTGTTTTAATTATCTTTTTAACAGTTGGGGGTGTTAAGCCCCTCCTATTTAAAATATTCATTTTTATAAACTTATTAAATAAATAAATAATCTACAGAACCATATCTCTTTAAAAATGCTTCCTATTCAAAATATTAAAAGGAACTTTAGTATTAAAGTGAATTTTATAGCTTTTAATAAACAATCTCTAAATCATTCATCCAACTGCCATTTTACTTTGAAAAAAACGACCAGCTTCATTTGCTCTACAAATATCAGTATTTTAACTCATTCATTACATACACATATAGTTAAAAACTACAAAAAAGTACTTGCTGAGTTTAGTTGTACTTGTTTTTGTATGTAAACTAAAAAACTTTCACTGTAGAAATAAAATTTCAAGTTAAAAAAAAACAAGCTCCCTCTTAGCTGAAGTTTTACAAATGGTTTGAAGAAAGCTGAAAATAGGAGGGAAAAAGCACTTGTCTAAAAAGACAAATTAAAAATCAATCCCATAGGTTAGAAACGCAAGAATGGTTGTGAAAAGTTCTCTGATTGGTTATTAAGTTTCAACCAAGTACAGCTTAATGCCCGTCTCTCTTCTTACAATAATATCAAGCATTTTATTGTATGAACTGAGCAATTAGGGCTTAATACCCCATGGAGCCAATCACCTCCCTTTACCCTATATGTGTGAGGAGGGGGGTACTGTTTGAAGTCAAATTATGTATTATAGGGATAGGTGTAAGTTAATTAGGATTAATTAAATTAAAATCAAGCTATTTAAATTAGTTTTCTACAAAATTTTATGTAAAAATATTTCTATTCCTTAATCCTTTCCACAGCAATTGGGT